>JABUQX010120429.1:5000-68863 GCA_015478945.1 Trachelipus rathkii | reverse complement strand
CGCGAGGCGACTCTGAACGGAGGCTGTACGCATATATTATAAATAAAAAATTTAAATGACGTGAAATGTTGATGGGTTGGGGCAGGACCGCTCACCCGCAAATTAACACCCCTCTATCAAGAACCTATTCACCCCACATTTCGCTGTAATGACTTTGCATATTGACTGAGACACTACCGCTATCCTGCCATCAGATATTAGCTTTACATACTATATACTACATAACTGATTATAGTCCCTCTTGCGACAGCGACTAACATGGAAAGACACAGCACTCGTCCTTTCTCTAGATCCGTAATGCTCGAGAAAATACCCGGGTTCATTGTTGACCACGAATCCATAATCTTTTACATCAAGTGTCACAACATAGATTCAACCGTCATCAAAACTCATCTTCACTCGCAGAGAAATGCTACCGTAGATGCCTGATAGACTTGTTTTGAACACCTTACTCTGAGGTGCCTCATTTAAAAGCTCATACAGAGAAGCACGGAACACGCAGATTATCGAATTTTCCGCTAAGAGACCTAGATAGCTCCGAGGCCCGAGTGAGAATATGCATGGTTTGGAATCCTTCGGATCTCCCCACATATATAAGAGGAGCCAGCGTGCAATATATATTACTACTAATACGGGGTACTGGAGAGTCTATGATACTTATTTAATAATAATTCTATATATAGGGCGACTAATCCTATATATACTATATTATAAATATATGGAGAGCGTAAAATCCAATTATAAGTATTATTTATTTATAATTTAAATATTAGGTAAAGATACCGAAGTCACTTTATTCTTATAATTATCCTATAATAGCACATACTATAATTATTATGAATTTAAAAGAGAGATATGATCAGTTATAGCTCAAAAGATATGCTAGCCGCTTTATATTGTACAAATGTACTGTATAGAGAAGAAAATGAGAAGAGGCGCTGTTATAAGTTCGTCTATAAATGTATAGTGAATTCAGTCTAGATATGGATCAAGACACTTCGCTTACTAGAGCTAGTCACGGACGATAGAGATTGTAGTAAATAATCGCGAATAACCATTAGGGGGAGCGGGGGAGGGGAGTATGGATGTACTATTGGATCGAGGGGGGTAGATTGCACGTTTGATGTAGGGGGGGGAGGAGAAAAGAAGAATGTCCTTTGATAGGAGGAAATTTTAGTGCGATGCTTAGCGCGGGGCAAACTACCCAGTAAAAATGTTAAAAAAAAGAAAAAAAAAAAATAAAAAAAAAAGAATAATTTGGGCAAGTTGAAATGCAAAAGTTAACTTGCAGTAGTGTTGGAGCGAATTTTTCAAGTGTATCCAATGCGAAATGTAGGCAAGTACCAGGGGAGTACAACATTGAGTCTGGGTGTTAGATTTACTATAACAGAACAAAGATACACAATATCATAAGTACTAGTACTCACAGTGTACTTCTCTAATTTCTGGCGGAGAGCTGATAAATGTACAATAGGGGTATGGCATATTAGACTAAAATAATTGTATACGTTAATGACAAGTTATGTATTTTGGATCAAGCGCCCGCTGGAGGTTATAGGGCATGTTTGAGTTCTTAAATTTTTTAAAGTGTTAGTGGCGAGCGATGATGTACCATCTTAACACATCATTGGTGCGAGAGTTGTTTTATTTTGCTTCAACGTTTTGATGCATAGAAGGCATATGTGTGTAGAGATTACAAAGTCGGACGGGAGAGAGAGAGATTCTGTGGACATTTTTGTTCAATAATCTTGCGTGTTACCTAAGATCGCAAATGGACTCTGAAATAGTATTGTTATTTGAAAAAATTTAGAGGCTCATAAAAATGAAAATAAACTTCTGAGTAACAAATAAACTATGTTAGTCTTTATGGTATAACCCTACCTATACATAATATAAGATCTTAAAGGATAATCTATTATAATTGTAGTGGACATTATAGTCAAAAAATACTTAAGCATAATATTAATTTATAACTAAAAGGCTAAGAATACCGTATCGGCTATACGTATATATACAAGCTTACTTATTATGAGTGATAGTTTGCCTATGTAGAGCGAACGACTACTGGCGGAGGAGATCACACATCAAAATCAGATCATACGTACAATAGTTTACTAGGAAACATAGGCATATATTACACTTGTTGGAATCCTGGCAAAAATTTATTGAGTAGGGGTAGCACAGGAAAATGTACAAAAAAGAAGAAAAAAATTATAAATATAAAATACAAAAAAGTAGCACAAAATCTTAAATAGACGATCATATTATGCTACAGCGAAAAAGAGAGATTCAGCTTTTGGAATCCTTGAAAATATTAGTTAGGAAAATGCTAGATTTATTAGGTACAAAAAAATACAATATTTGGAAGGGTAAAACAACGTAATTAGAGATATTTTATTATAATATTACGAAATATGAAATATACTTGTTAAATCTATGTTTTTTGTCAAGGGACTCCGGAGCGGAGGGGAACAGAGCAGGGGAGGGATACGTGGTCGTTTTCCATACACTATGTGGGAGGAGGGCGGAGGAACCGTTCTCTCGGGCGAAGACCTCTAGAGATACAACGTGAAAAGAGGACGGGGGTTCAAGGAGACCCTCCCGAGCGGAGGGGAATTAGTTCACTAAACTCCGATAAAGTCCCGGAACGGTGCCGAAGAACGCCGCCCCCCAGAAAAATGTGTAGACTTGCTCCTCGGGGCCATCCGGAGAGAGATCGGACTGGCTCACTAGGTCTCTCATGTGAGCGGGAGGAGCATTGGAGGGTATAAAAAGGAACCCACACACTATAAATGTGAGATAATAGAGGTAACTTGATCTAGTTGATGTTGTATATAGCTGAGCTAAAAGGCCCAAACCAACTATCAAGGTCATAACAATTAGAGGGGGCTTTCCTCGGGTCTATCATACACTTATCTGTGCAGTCCATTAGAATCATATAGGTAGGGGCGGACTCCTCAATTGTAATTTCTAAAAAATAATCATTTTATCCTTATTTTCTTTTAATAATTGAATATATGTACTATATTATGCAAACACTACTCTAACAACTTTTCTTTCACACTAAAGAGGATTCCAAATACATTGTATGTCGCTTTTCAGCTGTGAGACAGAACCTCAGTTGCATGTTTTATAGAGAGAGATAGCAATGTTCTTTTATCTGGTTAGTCTTTATATCTTTTTTTTTTTTTTTTTTTTGTAACGCATTTCTTTGACCAAGCACACCTTGAGAAATACTATAGTGTGGAATCAACGCCACTCTAAGGTATAACAGCATATGTAGCGTACTCACATTAGCTACGTTCTGTGTCAGCTCCGGTGATGTTTTGGAGAGTATCGCAGAGAGTTAGATAGATAATTCAAAGACTCAAAGATTTTTCTGCGGCTCTTTAAGGTACCCAATTATGCACACACTTAATCAAACACAGGATAGTCAAGAATGTGGCACCTATACTATCCATACAGCTGGGATTAAGGAAGTCTATTAATGCGTCCAAAGAAACTAGTTTACATAAAAATTATTGCTTATACTAGTATATTCATCATAGAGTATAAGTATTAATATCACTTTCTGTCAACTAGGCCCTTAGGGTTAACAGACTAGTTAGTAGCAAAAAGAGTGGCTCTGATAAAATATCATAATATTTCGAGAGGTCAATTTTTATTGAATGCCGTGCAAATTTTTTGACGTTGAATTTAAATTGTCTCTAGAGGCTATAAAAATACAATTGGCTGATATAATTTATACAAGAATGGCTAACGAGTAAGAAGATAAAACATGTAAGAGGCTGGGGGAGATTTCAATATGAGCATACATCTGAGAGTCGGTTGTATAAGTTATAGAAAATGAGGAGTCGCGCGTGGCAAACAATAATATCTTAGAGAGCGGTAGTTACAACTGGGGAGGAGTTAGTGAGGAATTCGTCTGTGATTCCGTAGTGAGAACGAGGTGAGCCCTTGAAACGACATCGTTAAAAGAAAGAGACTTACTGAGACGTATTAATAATGTAATCTAAGATAATAAAGATATAGTAGAATAATGATAAAATAATAATATAGATAATATAGATAACTGATATGTTTATATATTAAAAAATAAATAATCAAGAAAATAAAAAAAAAGATTTAATTAATAATGAAAATACATATTAATATATAATAATGAATATATGAATTCATAAAAATCAAAGTAATCTAATAAGAAAAATTGTAACAGTTTGCGTGACAGTTATTAAAAAATCATATGATTTAAATAGAAATTATATTAAAATTTTATATCAAAAGAAAAATTATCGATTTGGAAATGGATAAAGATTGAATAAGAAAGCATATTGCTGTCAGTAGTTAAAATTAAGATATATGATAGTCAAGAGTAGATCAGGTGAGTACTAGTTATTGCCAATAAAGTTCTCGAAGGTATACGAATTTTCTTACATAGCAATATTAACTGCAGAAGCGATAGCTGGTGATGAATATTTAACGTTTTTTAAGATCGTAAGTAGCATTTTGTAATATTTGCTATATTTTACGTTACGGTAAAAAAACGGGTAGATTAAAAGGATATGATTAAGAAAATTCATCGATGGAGTACCTGGATTGAATAAAAGTAGCATAGTCATCAATAGTAATTAGACTAGACAGAACGATGTTTATATACGAGGACCTAATAAAAGAGGGGACATGAAAACTAGTGCGAGGGGTATTGAACGCCTGTTACTATAAGGAGTTCATCCATCGGTAGTGCGAGGAGCTGTCCTTTGAGCGGTTTATGACCTCGCCAAGATAATTTTACTTAATAGCGGTAACTAGTATATATATATATATATAATATATATAATATATATTATATATACTATATATATATATACTATATATATATCTGATATATAGAGGAATAAATTCTTGGTGTAGATTGAGAAAATTACTGTACATTAATATAGGATAACTAAATATAATATATATAATATAACATAAATCTTATGGGAATTTATAAAACAGACCTTATGAACTAATGTCTTGAAGATTTAGCTGAGGATATTTTGGCCTCAGATATTTTCCATTATATTATATGCAATATAAGTAGAATAGTATTATATAAGAAATTTCTAATATCATGGAGTTTGATGATGTTATCTTGTCAAAAATATAAATATAACATCAAAGCCTAGACAGGATATCATAGAACAATGGGAGATATGATTCCATGTGATTAGTTCAATGGGACGTGATATCCAGATCGGGGACTTAAATATAGTTGTGAAGTAAGCTAATCAAAAAACAATATTAGGCTAGTTTGTCTGTGGCATCACAATGTCCGCATACTGGCCCTGTAACAGTCTTTACCCGTTATAACAAATTCTTTTAACTTCTCGCTTATTCCCTCATTTTCTAATTGAAGCCTTAATGGCAATAGTTACTACACAGCTAACAAGTACTCTTTCACGTATCACCCAAATTAACTTCTGACTTTTTATATCAACGGGAAGCATCTTAGTAAGAATGCCACACTCCTGTCCCTGAATGACTTTATTCATCCATTCACCTATACCTCCGCTCTACTCGATCTCAGCCGTCACAATAAATCACGGTACTGCTCATGAGTCGACCCCGGTGTCTACTGTGTTAGTGGTCGAGAATTTATATCACTTCATTTAACTGGGGATTACTCTAATACACTTCAAACAAAATACTCGATTTCTACTGCGGTACCTCATCGTGAGCTAGCGACTGCACAGTTGAAAAAGGAGAGAGAAAGGGATGAGTAGATGCGACAGTGCTGAATAGTATCACAACTACCAATTTCTATTCGACTACTTCACAACATAATCACAACGCTTATCTCCCTCATCCTTGTTGTCTAGTCATATCTTACAACATTGGACTGCGCACAGTAAAAAATTTACAGAACCAACACAACTATCGATCACTCCCTCATCATAGTGACCCTAAGGTGTATGATTAATGATGAAGAGAATGAAGGGGATTAAAATGCCCTGTTTAATTATTCTCCTGCCTTGTGAACTTCTCCGCGCGCGAGATACTTCTTACCGACTCTAGTTTGACATTACGAATAGCCCTCAAATGACAACTTTGCGGATCACCTCCTGACGCTTCTCTCTTAGACCTTCTCTTATTGTTAACCAGCAGTCTCTCACTATAGAGCTCATTCTCACCTTTCTACCCCAAAAACAATGTACTGCAGTGCCGAGGAAGCTTGTGTCAGCTACTGCAGCAGAGGCCAGCTCAGTACCTAATGAGTCAGGCTAAAAGCTCGCCATCTGAGCAAATAGTGGCCTTAAATTCCCTACTTATTACTACTTTGAGCCGTTAGGCTCGTGGCCCACACAGGTCTAAGAAGTTTTTTTTATTCAATATCATCATTATCAGAAAATTTCTAATTACTTTAACTTCTCACTTAATTTTTTCCACTTTTGTTTCTAACACATAACATGAAGCTCTGTTCCTTTACTGTACCTCACTTCTTAAGTCGAATTCTACAGGCCGTCTTGTAATGGTGTCTTCTTCATATGCTCTACTCATATCAAACAATAATTCTCAATAGAATCGCCCTTCATCATTTTACTATCATTCCTTCCTCACTGTATATTAGTGAAATACCTGGCGTTTCAGACAGGATGCTAATTATTGCTCGGGAGCCTTTTAGGGAGGCATCTAATTCGAGAATATAACATAATAGAAACTAAACCGTCTTATATTGGTCAGTATAATCCAAAGGAAAGAGGACAGTAGAGAATTGACGAATCTACAATTTACATTTCAAGAACGGGCCAGGGAGCCCATCTATCGACCTATCAACCACCCAATACAAATTTATCCTCTCACGTGAGCATAACAAATAGTATAAAGTATAAAGAAAAAAAAAATATAAAAAAAATAATAAATAACAAACAAAATAAACATACAATTATACTAGATAATTCCCTTTAAAAAAATGCACACAACAAAAAAAAAAAAGAAGAGAGAGTGCTTATATAAAGGGGGAAGCTTCTATAGCTAATCTTAGCATTCGACATAAGTGCATAATTCTTTAGAAATCACACTAAACCAAGAATAACGTTGAATATGAGACATCACACTATTAATTCTTAATCAAAAAAAAAAAAAAAAAAAGAATTCGTCTAATTAATTATCATATATATCACACCTCTTTATGTAACCTAATCTATTCTGTTTATTTCTACGTGACGTATACATCGTCACCCTCCACTTGTAATCCCCTACAACGATTAACCTTAGTCATTTTATGCTTCATCTGACGCTGTACTTAAGCTGTGGCCCACATCTTCTTTTCACTGTAAGTAATATAATTACACAATTAAATATCCTGCCACTGTGTCTTTTTCTCATCTTCTGACTGATGAACAAACACTATTACATAGAAACAGAGATTTGTAGAGTAAAAAGGAATAGATGTGAAAATTAGTCCAAGATAGTTACATACACCAATGATGCTGATGGCATATTCCTAATTTATGAGTAGATCGTTTAAAGATTATTAATTTAGGTTGGATGTAGGTTACTTTTATGAGGTGGTAAAAATGGGGGTAAAGTTTGTGAGTAAAATGAGTAATTGTATTAGTAATTTTGTCATAGTTAAATAAATTCAATTTGCTTTAATAATTCATATACTGAGTTAAGCTGATTAAAGAATGTATCAAAAAAACATAGCAACAAAAATATAATAACCTTTGTGAATACTTTCAATATTATTTTATACTCTCTCTATGACCTATCTGCTCTACCTCTATAATATATATGTAATAAAATTAGTATAGAGTAAAGCAACAGTTCGACTGCAGTACATGGCCCATACAATGCAATAGTTCCTATTCTTACTCCCCAAATTTTTTTTTTTGAAATTGCATTCTGTTATCATAAAATTATTGCTAAAATATAACTATTCATATTCAGATTATTTATTATTATTATTTCGGAAGGAATGCTAAATATTTAACTAACTTTTCGAATGGCACTAAACATTTTCGAGTGAAAAGTGGCTTTAAGTACACTTGGAGCAATATACTGACCATATCCGCAGAAAACTAGTCTGGGCACTATTCAGCTAGAGGACAAGTGCAATGGTCACAGTCAGAAAAAAAAACATAATCAACAAGATAAAAGGTACGCATTTTTGAGCTCCGGATCATTGAAAAGAAACCGAAAACATGTTGTCCTCTGATGGTAGGACTTGCCTAAATATTGTTTAACATCTTATTTCACATCTCACTTATACATTTTATTATGACTGTGAATTAGCCTATTGTATTGAACAACAAATTGATTGCATTTTAAAATTGTTTCTTACAATTAGATAAATTAACCTATATAGTGTTTATAAAATTTAGATCTTAGGAATAAAAGAATAATAAGTATATTTACTATCGTACCATTTTTCACCCTCCAATCTCGACATATATACTACTACTATCGATAAAGGATTAACTTTACACTATATATTAAATAAAAAAATATAAAAGCAAATATATATATATTTTATTAAATGGCAAAAAACAAAAATATTGATTAAGATGAATGAAATTTAATTAGTAATAATAAATTTAGTAGTGTTAATTATATTATTATAGGTAGTTATAATTTATATTTATGTATATACCTATATATTTCATTATATCCTTTTTTTTTTTTATAAAGAGCAACAATTGGTGAAGAAAGTTTGATGCAGTTGGAATCAGAGTAGCTGAATTAAAATAATGTATATAACCTTTGTTATCTTTCTGTATAACTTGCGTAACTCTATTTTATGCAAAATTATACATCTCTCCATGATCTAAACCTTGTTAACTCCACTATATTTTTTTTTTATGACTAAGTAATAAAGTGCTGTATTAGTACGGAGATATCCGTCTAATACAACAATGAGCTAAATTTGAGTGAGTGAGGTAAACATACTTATACACCTTCAGTCCATACATAGATTCATCTCCAGATAACTTCATGAATAGATAATATATACGTCATACTGCCATCTGATATCAGATACTATAGAAAACTTAGAAGCTTAGATTGAGTTGCAGTATAAAGTATATTTGTAATTAAGATCTCAAGAACCCAAGGGCATTATTATCATGGCTGTTAGAAAGAAAGAAAAATAAAAGGGTCTAGATGCCTGCCAGGAAGAAAGTTGTGTGCACTACAGAACATTATATTTGATTATTTAGAGAAATCTTGCTACTTGAAGATTATTCATGATATGAGAGCGTTAAAATTTGTTGGAGAACAAAGCGTCAACATAGAAAGAAGGACGTATGTCAAGACATGTGTGTATGCTCGCAGCCCCTACAGCCGTTAATTAGGGCCTTAATAATTTCAAGAACATAGAGAGCTGACACTTATCTTCTCGAACCAATAATTAAAGATCAATTCTGAGATTGTTAAATATTAATAACTGTAGACCTATTGTGATAAGTGGAAATAGAAAAGGATGAATGTGCTGCTATCATTGGAAGGTCATCAATAATAACGACTTTTAAAAGTTCTGTTCTGGCATATGGATTGGCTGGAGGTTTTATTTACCTTTGGTATTGAAGATGGTGTCAGTGTTTACGTTATTATAATAGGAAATATGTATGGTACCAGACTCGACGCAGCCTTTCAACCAAGATATTAACATCAATCAACAACACATCAGCTCACGTACTTTAATATTTATTAACACTATACAACACCTAATCACACGACACACACATACAACAGCACATAAATTAATTATTATTATATATTAGTAAATATAATATGTAATTATTTATATAATATATTAATTATAATATAATATATATGTAGTATATAAAGTATATATAGTATATCTATATTATATTACAATATAATAATAAGGTATATATAATTAATATATATAATTAATATATATAGATATAATAATAGATGATATAATATATATATATATAGTATATGTAGTAGGAAGTTACTTGTGTGGAATAAGTAAGTGTAGATTCTATTAGTATGGCAGTGCTATGCAGACTATGGAATATAGTTCTTAGGTTAGTGTAGAAAGATTTATAGATATATTTAATGATGGAATAATGAACATAGTTAGAGAAGGTTTAAGTGTAGTGTAATAGTAAAAAAAAAGGTGGTCATAATGACGCTAATGATATATAATAATAGAGATAATATCTAATAGAGATATATTAAGAAATTTAAAATAATATAGTACATGTAGGATAGAGGATGATTCTATGGAAGTCAATATTGAGGTATCTAAGTGATATGTATAATAGAGGTGGAGTGGTGGTTGGGAAACGGCCGCGCTGGAAGAAAGGCCTATCCAAAGAAGAAAGTTGGTGAGGTTAACCGTAAAAAAAGAAATAGTCTGAGTGATTAAGGATTGATTGATGTGGATAACAACGCGTAGAACAGAATGGATGCATGGTAAGTGAATGTGTAATAGACGATGGTTCTTTATTCGACGCTGGGAGCGTTGGAGCTGTGGCTTGGCCCAGATATGGATAATCAGTGGTGACCGTCCTCGAAGAACAGAATTTATAAATCTAAACGTATGGACAGCACAGGAAAAAAATAAAACTATTTGTTTTATTGAGATGAGTGATTGGGTTCGACGATGAGACATTTTTATTCAGTGATAACGCAACTTCAAGGATTAAAAAGAGAATTACGAAGTTACCTATTTGAGAAACTCTGAGATGACACAGTAGTTCAAATCACTGCAGGATAACCTATGGGTATGAAATGGGGATGGAGTTAGAATCGTCTTTATTGGGGGAGAAGTAATCGGAAGGAGGTCTGGCGCATGCGGAAGGGGGGGAGTCCTCATACTTTTTTCCGCACATGATATTGCTGTCAACCTATTTTAATTCTAATTCGGCGCTGAAAACACCACTTTTTCCTTTGAGAGGCAATATCCGGCACAGAAGGGATATTGCTACAGCTCGACTGGCGAGCACTCTCTGGCTACACGCGGGGCTAGAGGAAAGTCCACCTACGACGCCGTACAGGCATGCAATATTTAAAGTTTACAATCCAGTCGGATAGCTCGAAACCTACCCTCAGATAAACAGATATAGTAAAAAATAACTTAACTGCATGCAAGGGATAATAAACTATATAAAATATTAACAATTATTATTAATTAGTAACTTCTTGTTAACAAAATATCGAGTAACACCCAATAAAAAATAAATTCTAAATAAGACATAGAAATTAGATCCTATTAAATCACAGTAAGAGTATTATCTACCTAGACAATTACCTATTATTATACAGATAGTATACTAAATATATTATCATACGAATTAGTATGTTAATTATAATTTTAAAAATTATTGATAACTATCAATCATAATAAACTTATTTAATAGTAAGGTATGATATATAGTATAAATATTAGAATACATTTGTTTAAAGTCCTTATCAATGCGAATGAAAAATAGCTTGCTTGAAATCAAAAATGTTATTTGTTTTGTATCATCTTGTGTTTCTCTTTGTTTAAAAAAGTCATTCTTCTTTATGTCTATCATTAGTGTCGCTAATCGCGATGAGTGGCTGTAGCCTATAGTATATTATTGACCTAGCTATTATCTAAATTGTTATATCACGTACGTTCTTAATACTGAGCCGCGTTAATTGGATCAAAGACTTAATTTAAGAATGTAGCCGTAAGAAATTATCTATTGCCACATGACCAAGACCAGATTACTTGAAAAGAGGGCTGTAATCTGGTAGCACCAATATAAATAATTGTATTTTAATTTACTAATACATAATATAGGGTATTTATGCTCGCTACTTAATCATCTACATCGAACTTCGCCCAATTGATAATGTTAATTAATATGCCTTGACGATTTACTTTTCAGGATGACATATGATGAATGGCAGATTCTGAAGGGAACATTCTTCAGAATTGAAACATTATGGACTTAACGGAAAATGAAATGCGTCCTTGCTGAGATTCTGAGTTCTATAGAGAAATGGCAGTTGTGTCCTTTAGGCATCGGGACGAAATGGGATATAGGGAGGATCTTGCTCACGTACTCAGGTCCTGCAAAACAATTGTGCTTCTCATGAAATCTCACTTTAGGAGGTCGAGGTGAACGGGTACAAAGATGCGCACATCCTCTGACAGACACGTAACAATAAGCAATTGGCCCGAGAGTGACACAATGGATATATATGGTGCCTGCAGAGGAGAGGCACAATAAGCTGTCACTATTTTTAGCGCAAATGAGAGTCTTTACAGCAAGCTTACTCGCAACAAGACGTAAATAGACAGCATCTGGATACTTGGACTTTCAGGTTTGACTACATTATGTTAGGAGTTGAAAATTCTAATAATTGCTTTGAGCTGAGACCAGGAGTCGCAGCACAATCCACAAGTAAAGAAACTACTTGAAATGATATTGAGCATTGTTGGATAATTAATAGGATGAATTATTTTATTATACGCTAGTGTACACTTTGCGCACATGATACGTCAAAGCAGTTACTTTCCTAGATCCATGTTGCAAATACTTTTTTTCACTTCATCAATTTAAATTAAAAGGAGAGATTATTTTTCAAAGCATTATTTAGTATCTTCATTTCGATAACTAATTATTTTAAGTCCTCTCCTCTTTACATTCTCTTAGGAATTCAACTCGAGCGATCTTCTACGTGGCCTTTCTTGAATTCCTGAGCGGTCACTACAGCATTATTACATCCACGGATTTATATTTAGGAAATGATCAGATCTTTGAACGTATACAATATCAATATGACAATAAGACATCTCGGTACTACAAAACTCCACTGACCAGGGCTAACACAGTCGTCTTTTTTGCTGCTTAGAATGTACAAAGATTCTTTGCGAATTAATTAAAAGATCGCACGAACAGGTACACTCGCCCTTATCTGAACAACGCGTCCGCGATGAGATAATTGAATTACTTTGTGTGCAAAAAAACCATGTATATTCTATATATCGCTGAAATAGGCGCCATACTTATGAGAAAGAGGAAGTATCTCTGCAGGAATAATCTGAATATAATATATTGTCAATTTAAAAAAATACAATCTACAACACTAAAATTAAAGAACGTTATTCATTACAGACAGGAAAAAAATTAATACCGGCGATAATTTCAGAATATCACTTCACTCTAGAAAGACGGTGGGACAACAAGTGCTTGCCCTACCTTGTTGAGGCGGGTTATGCCCTGTTTAGGTTTTTGCACCAGAATAGGAACTGTAGTCATATATAGAAAGGGCCACGAGACGACGTAGAGTCCACAAGCATTAGTATTTCCAAATTCGGTATTGCCTAGCTTATTACAGTATATGATCGATGACAGAGATTATTCTTCGGAAATACTTATTATATTAGTATAGGTAAATGTTTTCTGAATTTAAGATGTGGTTGATGTATATTATTTAGTATCTATATTTATTAAATTAGGTGTTCTAATCATATATATTATAGTTCTTTATCTATATATAATGTACTATATATATTTAATATATACTATTATATATTATACTTATAGTATAATTATTATAAGGGGTTATATATTAATTTATGATTTTTATAGTATATTATTGTCAATAAATGTACTATAATTTTTAAGATAGTATTATAAGTATTAATTATTAATATTATAACACTATGATATATATGAGCTATCATCCATCATTAGGATATAATATAAAATATATATATAATATTAATATATATATATATATATTCCTTCATCTATCCTTTTTTTCTATACAAAGATTGGAGTAAGAGTGCCGGTTATTAGCTGCATCAGAAAGAGAAAATAGACAGAGTAAGTGAATGAAGTATGACATAAAGTTCGATAAAGAAGCCAAGCTCTAGTAACTGCACACCATTCATGTACGCATTTAAATTAAAGTAAAGCAATTAACGTCACGTGCGCAATTGCAGCAAAATTCACAACCGGCCTTATTTGACCACAGAATTAAGTATTTCAACAGAGAACCACTCCGCCGATAAGTATAACTCTAGGGGACTATGGTAATCGTCCAATTGTTTTCGGTATGGCGTCATCAAGCACTCGCGTCCAACTTACGGTGGGCCCAACATACCCATCAACTTTCTCCACGGCTTTTAGCCCAACATCGCACCTGTCGCGGACGAGTTAGGAATTTCTCGATTCTATCATGGCCAACCTATATTACACTTTTACTTCTCCTCTCCAGTTCTTCCCTGGTCTGCTGCGGAGACAGAGCTTCTGGCAACCTTATGTTCTCTCCTGCAAACATTCCGTTTATTTTCCCTCGAGTAACTCAATACTCACACTTTTCTTCGGTCTCTCGGAGCCGGCTGCCGGCGTTACTTCTCCCACAATCTTAACCCTAGCTACTGATGTTAACAGGGCAGGCATTGGGAGTATGCTGCAAGCGCGAGCCCTACAATTTGCTCCTTAAGCAAATCAACAATCATCAAAGATACTGGCTGAAAAACCATCGGTTAACTAGCCCTTTTCTTTTTCCTTTGTTTGCCCTTGGTTGCTTTACCAAGTAGTTGACTAAGTTTTTGGGCAAAGTTAAACTTTTTTCAAAAACTCACGTGACCGTTGAGGAGGGAAGAGATTGGACAATAAGATTCCCACGCAAGGCATTTCTTTCGCTGCCTATCGCAACATATCATATCAGAGCCTAACAGCAACAGGCGTCATTATGTCGTATGTACTCCGCAATTACCGTCCTTATAAATTTTATTATGATCCTAGGAAGACAAGGCTTGTGACCATGATCACATGTTGTCGATTGTTCATGTGACCATCAAGGTTCTAAAGCAAGTCTTTTTATAGAATCGTATAGGGCGTTCCAGCGAGTAACACTACTTGGTGTTTTAGCTTTGTTCCCAACTCCTTCTTAATTCTCGAAGCAGTTAGTATTCGTTCCGTTTACGTTCTGTATTAAGGGTCATTTTGCCACCAATCTCCTGTGCTCTTGGCCAATGTGGATCTTATTATATTTCGGCTTTGCACTCGTGGCGGTAAAGGAGTACATGCGAGGTAACAATTTTGAAATATCAACTCTTAGTACGCTCAAGACTATGTGGATCATGTGTAAGGAAAAATACCGCATGTATCGGGATGATTATTAGGTATATGGCTGCTTTCCCCCCATAAGGGGTTGGGCAGTGGATGTTCTTCCAAGCAGGATTTTACTAGTTGTTACTCTCCGAGTGTTTTTGTCTGCAGCAACCCTAATCTGTGTCACACCCTATCTTAATGCTTCCTCCGTGTGTACACCTGCGACATTCGCATACTCATTCTTGCGCTGACCAATTGCGGACGCTGAAAACCATCTCATAACTCACTTTTCATATATTGTACATCTTCTTCCGTTACCCTCCTCTTAAATTCACTAGTCACCCAATCTACTCTCTAATACTAGCTTCTACTTTCCTCACGCATTTAGCAATCCATATCCATCTCTTCTCACACCTAGCACACCAATAAGATGAAGATCTGGAGAGCACAATTGAAGTTAGATACTGATTATTCAGTAATATTTGCTATATATTATACCGTTACTTGTTACTAATTTAGTTAGTGATCATATAATGTATAATTATGAGCGACCTGGAAAGAATTGCATATGAGTTAATATTTATTTTTAAGGTTTATATTATTGTTTCCTATTTATTATTTATATTATTGTTGTTAAGTTACATCTTTTTTTCACATTAACTCTATTTTATGCATATCTATTTCTATTAATTGATATTTTTTATATCTTGACATCATATTTATTAATAGCTATGCCGCTCACCTCAAAATTACCTAAACGGGGTTTATGGTTGATGAATATCCGTATACGGTAGTTAAATTAGGATTTGAGATAGAAAATAGAGTATGGCTTATGAGAGTCGGCCGAGAATCAGCATATAATATAGCCCTCATACATACTAGGATCAGTCTTTCGGTCTTCTTACAAGAGATGAGTTGAGTGTGGTCATAGATGGTGCAAGTAATGCCGAGAATGAGTCAATGGTATTTTTTGGAATGATGGTTTCCCACTGGATCGCACTAGCAGGAGTAAATCACGCACACGTGAGAAAGAAACATCGATCTATATAAGAATGGTAATCTGCAGGTATATAATGAAAATTAGCTTGTTTGCGCTCGAAAAGCACTTTGCAATTCACAAGCTGGAACTCGGACGTGTGGTGTAGGGACGCATGATTCACTAAGAACTTTTGCATTTGGCAAGTTTTGTCTCGTATATAAAGGACGGTTTGATTCGAGGAGCGTGTGATATTATGTATACTCGATGTGTTAATATTACAGGAATAAGAGCACTTACTAATAGTCCCCTATCTATCTATTGAATCATATGAAATTCTAAGGATCGCCCATTGCACTTCTTTCTTTTTCTTCTGAGGGTGTAAATTCAGGCATTTCTAAGGGTAAGGGACAGTTCAGGGGACTGTAGGGATGTGGGTAGGTTTGAGCGAGGGGAGGATTAGGAATTTAGCTGATGTGCGAACTCGAAAAGTAAACTGTGTATGTCTCCATGAGGGATCTTAAGGTAGAACGGTTGCGATCGAGTTGATAGAGCGATGTAGAGACTGGGGTCATCCTGTAGTACTTGTTAGAGGTGAGTCTCGCAGAGAATGCATTAAAATAGCCTAAGATAGCAGGAAAATTATTTCTTGGATTATGAACAGAGGGTTGAAAATTGTTTTTGAATGGAGTATTATAGGGAGCGCAAATGAGATAACGTGTAGTAGTATTTCTATGGGGGGACAATCTTCACGCATGATAGAGGGTTTTTATGTAGAGTGGACTGTGGTTTCGTGAGTGTAGGAAGCAGAGTATACTAGGCATCTATAGGAAATGGGGTGTGTATTTTGCACAGATATAGTGTACGAAGAGAGTAGTCAGTCACGAGTTCACACCACTAGACAGAAGGATCTGATGGGTGTAGCGACATTCACAGAACTGTCGCCTGGTTTAGGAGTTCGGCTCAAGTAGCAAGAGGTATCGTGCTGGGATCAAATGTAAATTCGGCGTATTAGCTGATGATGATGAAGTATAACAGAAATGATTTTGACGGAGTTGGATCAATAGCAAATTGAGAAAATAAGAAGTATTTATTTCGCACTATTGTCATGGGGTCTAGGAGCATTCTTTATAGCGTTAGGGATCAAGGAGTACGGCGTATGATTAGGGATGACATTCAATAAGGTCCCCAATGCATGGCCCTTAGAATGGGCGCCTACCTATATGGACAGGCTGATCTACATGAGGACTCGCACTGGGTTTGGCGGTACCTGGAGTTGGTACTGTGCCTCTGATGAATATCAAGTTGAGATAATAATAGAGTTTTAGGTGAGAGGCGGTGTGGTACGCAGAGCCAGATATTGCGTGTCACAGTGAAAAGTAAGGGGCGTGTAATATTTATTATTAGGACAGCAGGGAGAATCGAGGCAGGGGATGGCCTGAATAGTTGTGTTCCCTTGCGGTGGAGGACATGTCTTGTCAGGTGATTGGATTGGGAGGAGCTTCCGGATCGTGAAGAGTACATAGAAGAAAGCGCGCTGTGTCTGTGAGGAGGCCATTGTATATAATGCTGAGGCGGTGGTTTGGGTATATTTGATTTATGGGGATTTGTAAGGGGTGAAGGATGGAGTTTAAGAATGGTTCTCGCGGTCTGACGTATCCTGTACTAGGGCATCTTACGCGAGTCGGGTATTGGGTACCTTATTTCTGGCTCGTTATGTGCTATTGCTGCGTGAGAGAGAAGGTCCTGAAGCATTGAGGATTATGCTAGAGTGTATTGGTAAGACCTGATGGATACGTGGTCGGTCGTCATGTGTCAAACACGCTATGAGGGGTGGTGAGGAAGGTTCAAGGGGAAGCACAGATCCTACCATGAGTAGAGCAGTATGGTTTTGGAGACGTGGAATGACAGTTCTCGCTGGTTGAAGATGAGAGTTAGGATGTGAGCAGCATGGTGGAACGATTGGGTGTCCTGAGTTGTGAATATTAATAAGGGGCTACGATTCGCCGTAATTTGCTTCACCTGATTCTCTGCACATTTGGAGCTCCCTGCTCACATCTCTTCTCTCGTCACACTTATCTAGCCGGGAGGTGCGTTCTGTTGCACGTCGATCTTCGCCACAAATTCAGAACTCCATTACAATTTCCATGGGGCATATTCTACATCGGGTACATTTCATTTCCTCTAACCGTATCTTTCACTCGTCATCCGATTGCCACAGTTTCTCTACGTTCTCACTTCAAGTTTCATGACGCCATACGTTTTTCTCTTACCTGCAATTATGTTATGCCACTTCGATAAACCTTGTCCATATGCTTTCCTCAGATTCCATAAATGAAATGTAGTCTTTTATTTCTCTCTTACTTATTCTTTTTTTCAAGTGAACTGGAAACACTGTAAATTATAGCTGTTTTTGATTTGTTGATAATAGTGTATACTCTCATTGTCTATCGAAAGGAAATTGGATTGACCGTCTAGGGGCGGATACTGTATCTGTCATGTAGGTGAATGTCCTTATTAATTTGAGCTTTTTATAATAATGGTCATTCCCTTTGCCGGAAGGATCAAACTTACAGGAAGTTATTTCAAATGTATGTAAGAGAGTGGAAGACGTCATACCTATTATATAGTTTATTGACATCTCGCGGTGAAAAAAGCGATTGTAAACCGTCAATCGTCAGAATTATATAGCTGCGATACAACGTCATCAGTTGCTCCTCGCTATCCAATAGCTGTTGTACACACCTATTTTAATTATATTCTTGTACTTGATTTTTACAAGTATCCGCGTGTACGTGCAAAAATAATTCCTTACATTCTTTATTTAATGGATTAAAGTAAATTTATTTTTTTTTATTAAAATTGTCAATGCTCGACCACTGGAGATTGGGGATTCGAGGGGAGAATTTCTTCTAGTCAGTAATTTTTAGTTCTTATGGACTTTTATACTTGCTGCTATCTTAGGTTATCAAACTAACATATTAATTTGGTTTTCATATTTTTATAGTGAGGTTACATATAACTAGTTCCAAATTTTAAACAATAATTCTGTTTTTCTATAGGTATACTTATAGCAATATATAGGTAAGTCATATATATTCTCATATTATTTATAGGATTAGGTATAGTGAGTTTCCAGATATCTCGGACGAATTAAATAATATTTTAGAATTTTTTAAAAGTTCTTTATTGATTTAGTCTAAATGATGAGTTCAACGTAAATCCCCAACTTAATTATCCCTCGGCTGTCATTGTATTGTTTTCTGTTCTTAATGATATCAATTTTGGGTTCAGTTTCTATTGTATTAGATTATATAACTGATTATTATGGTACTCTTTACTTAGAGAGGTGCTTTGGCACTCATAGCAGAGGACAAGTCGAGGAGAGTAATCATTTGACATAACAATATCTCTTTAGTTCATGTATAGTATCACCAGAGAGAAGTGTTAAATGGTTAGTGCAGGATAATTATGCATTCGTTTTTTGCGTACTCATAGTAGATGCTGAATCAACAGTATGCTGTTTTTAATATGGAGTCAAAGTTTTCTATGAGTCATTACAATTATGACATTATTACGTAGCTTGCGAATATATAATTCACATAGCATGGAGATGTATCGTATGTGTTTAGTCTCAAGAACTCGTGCATCATATATATTTATTAGCTCCATCTCTTCTACATTATTGTAATCTACTATCATTTTTTGTCTAATCGTACGTTGCTTCCTCTTCGTTTTTTAATTGCACTCCCGATGCAGCTAGCTAATGAGACAATAGATTATACCGTATATTCTACCGAGATAAATGTGAGTATATGCGCACTAGAGAGTATTATCTAGATCAACTGTGAATATATAGATGATTAGTAAATTTAGGCAGTAACACTGTAGATTATAAATACTGCTAATATTTTCTTTTTAAATTTAGGTTGTTTTTATATAATTGAAGTTATATATTATGTCAGCATTATAAACTTTACCTTATTCTATACATAAGACTTATCTTTTTTACTGTTAGACTCCTTAATGCACTGTAACATTGCACTAAATTTGGTATGATGATTTTCTTACCAATTAATTTAGTTGCGACATATATTTAGTATAATACTGTGCTTAGGTCGAATACACTTACAGAGAGAAACTAGTACGCCTTCACCTGATATCTCTACACAACTGAAAAGAATCTTACCTATCGACTACATTCAGACTATAAGCCTTCTTCTATTCTACTATCATTTCCTTTATATATCTTCTCTAAACTAAGTAGTGCATATCATGGTAAAATATATACATATTAAGTGGGGACGTAAAAGTCAGTACGCAGTTCTGCAGCACTCACACGAAGCTGCTTGGCTTGAAAAATGTTAGAAACCACTCTTTCTTAATCCGATGACGGTGACTTGGGGGCCTCAGGATTTTCTCTGCGTGATCTGAACTGTGTGACTACCAAGTTCACTACGAGCGAAACGACTATTATTTATTATCTTTTCTTTTGTCGTGTCTGGAGCGCATTAGTTCCTGGAGCGAAGAGAGCGCGAAGATATTTTGGATTAATACTCGAAGATTTCATTATGTCCAAAGATTAACCGATCGTTTTATTATCCAGTATATGAGCTATCAGCTACTAAGTTACTCGCAGGCAGAATAAAGGAAATCAGCTTTGATATGAATTACTAAATGCTAGACTCATATACTATACTTATTCATCTCTCGGTGAGCGAGTCGCTAGAGCAACTGGTGGAAGACAGACAAGAGAGAACTCTTATGGTAGTCAGAAAACCAATTTCGGTTCTATGAACAACGCCCTTCTAAGAAGTCATATGCAATCCAGATTGCCGAATGAGAGCGATTGTTACGAAGGTTTTACTATGAAGAGTATGTGCAACTGAGTGAGACATTTCCTTACATGTGTGTTCTATATAACTCAATTGCTGTGTGTAATATAACGTATTGGTTCTTTCTCGTTCAGTTGTTCTCTATCATGGACAGCGCTCGTACTCCAGCGCTCATTTCCGAGCCTACACTGGGAGTCAATGAAATTGGGACTTTAGTATGACGAACACGGAATCTGCAGTACACGTAGGGTTGGCTGTCAGTCACAGAGGTGGTGGATACAAATATTAGGTACTAACAATAAATATATTCAAGTGGGAGAGTGATACAGATCTCATTATCGTACCGCACTAGGAAAAGATTTCTTAAATTTTGTAAGAGCGAAATAGGTGCGGCGAAGGGAACCGTGCAAGGGAGCCATCATAGAAATCTGTATTATAGAGACGTTTGTAAATTTGAAATCCTCGCGTATTTTATGCACTGCAATGTGAAGTTACGCCTCGTCAGAAAAAATATTGTCGTCTATGGTAACAAGTTATTACTTAATATCTAAGTCCACTGGGCTCTTATAAGTAAATTGTGTTTATTATTACAACATTCTTTTTATATTTACTAGAATTCGGATGCGATGTTAACAGTATTCACTAGGCATAGACAAATGATTTTTCGGATTTCTCAGCAGTAGTGATATAGATTCATACCGTGGAAATATTCCCAAAGTAGGAATTGATAAAATATACAATCTATCTTTAGTAAATCTTGCTCTAGCTTTATATTGTATATCGATGATGAACACCCACTCATTGAAGCTACTTCATATATCTCTCACATCGTCGAGTTCACTAATATTATATTATATTGACCATATAACAGAACTAGAGGAGAGATGAATGAGGCGTTCTCGCCAACGGTTTGCAATAATTAGGCATCGCTGTGACCATTTCCCGAACATTATATATCTATTCGCCTAATCTGAGGTTTGTGTATTTTTTCCAGACTGTCGTACACGTACTGTTCTTCAGCAAGTTCTACACGTACTATTCGGTTAATTTCATTTCTTCAACCAATGAGCGTTGTAACCCCTATACCTATTATCTTTGGCACAATAAATCCAATTGAGAGCTATTCAACAGTCTCTTGTAACACCCCCCTCTAACTCCTGTGCGAGAGAACGGTTCTTCTTAACAACATGACATGACCTATAATATTGACAACATAAGATTGCTCGGCTTCATATTCATTCATATGTATCCAAGGATAGAAAAAAGTTTCTCATATGTATATTATAAATATTGAGCATTTCAGCAGTCTCAATATGCCATGCTTTTAAAATTCATTGATGGAAAATTATGCTAGTCTTAAGGTAAACGATTATTGATTAATTCTTAATATATAATCTATATAAAGGCAATTCGTTAGACTATTCTTAAAATAAATTAAGTATCCGAGAGTGTGTTACATATTATCGTTATGCGGTGATATTAAAATTAGCCTTTATATCATATTCAAGGGGTGTCATTTTAGTCTGATCTAGGTATGTATGTACGAATATTTGTGCTTGTATGTAAATAAATATATGGCTTCACATAGGTATTACATCTTTCCTATAATTATCTATATTCATTATTCTATAAAGGTTTTATATATATGTGTTTAATTTATTTTTTTTTTGTTCTATCACTTCTATCTTATAATTTAACTAAGTAAGAAATACATATGGATTTAGTTACTAAATATCTAGTCATTATTCGAGACTCGTTCGGGGTACCATCTTCCTGTCCTCACCGTTTATAAACCGACTAAACTGATATTATTCTACATGGTACGAGTAATAGGAATGTATGGTGTGCTACTTTCTTAACAATATAGAAAAGACTTATTATCATAGAATGTTAATCTTGAATTGTTATTATTCTAGGCTTGGTGTGGTGGTATATATATTTAGCATAATTGTACCAGCTTCATTCTGTAATATTGCAGACCATTGGTGCAAAGAGAGACCAACTAATGACTCTACCAAGTATGTATCGAATCTAGCGCCATTCTGTAGTACCATGAAAAGAGATGAATCTATCTCTTAACTAGGTATAACTCAATTACTATGATTTTGACATTCAAATGGATTTAGTTGTTTTGAACTTTATCTACAGTGCATTATGTGTATGCCACGTTTACTATAACACTATTATGTAAAAATCAGATACAGCCGCTTTATAATTCGGAACGATCTTTTTGTAAAGATAAGGGATCCTTATACACAACAGCTTATTCCGTTTAAATAGTGTATCTTTTTAAGTATTATTATCTTAAAAACGAGCCTATGGTTGTTAATTGAATTAAGCGACGGTTTCTGGTCTCAAGTAAATAGGTGTTCTTTTGCCAAATACCGAAGGTTATGAATTTAGCAAATCTTCGGCGACTCTAGCTTTGGTATGTATAAATTAGTTATTGTTGGAGGGTAATATATAGTAAACAATTTTGGATACACTTATCTTACTAGTTAATTTACTAGTTATTTCATTTAATCTAAAACTGACATTAGCAATAATGTATATTTTAAAAATGTTCATTTTTCAATATGACGAGTTCTAGTCTTTTTAGTATAAGTTTAATTAACAAATCGCTCTGTAGATATAATCACGCTCAATCGTAAATTCACATAGAAATATTTCAAGAACAGTAGGTTCCTTTTGTAGCTAATATAGCCATATTTATGCTATAAACTAATATTCTTTACGACCTAGTTTAAGTAAATTCGTGCATAAACTAAATTTTTCTGCATAATTTCCTTTCTGAAAAATAGTTATATTCTACAAATAGTTTTTGTACAAACTACAAATTTCTGGAATAAGGATTGATGGGCAAAAGGATACAAAATTAACCTGCATAAAAATGGTAATTCTGTTGAAAGCTTAAATTGTTATACCAGTATAATCGACCAAGTTCGGTTCTTTTGCAAATACTCTTTTTAGGCATCTAGATTAACTGTTGTAAATTCAATTCGATTGGTAATAGTAGTAAAATTTATAACCTCAAAGATGATAGTATATTGACATTTACTAACGTAATGAGTTGTGGTAGATGTACTAGTATCATTGATGGGTTACTAGTTGACGTTTTTATAAAAAAATGGTGAAAAAGCAATGTGCTAGTATAAATATACTTTGCATCCAATTTCATTTTATGTAGTTTTAAAAATACTCAAAATATTAGTTTAAAGCTGTACTAATTAGATAACGTTAAAGGGATGTACTTCAAAAAAGTGGTAAATTAACTATTCTGAGCAATTCTATCGAATTTAACATGGTTTAAAATTGTTGAATTTCAGTTTGATGGGTAAGTAAAAAATAGACCTCAAATATTATTAGTTAGATTGAAAAGCAACTAAGTAGATAGTTTAACGTACTTAGGTAAATTAAAGACCTAGTAAAATTCACTTTTATCACTCTTTTCTTACTAACATATGTGGGGATAAGTAGGGAGATTTAAAGAGAGTTAAATAATGGAGATTGTTCACCTCTTATACTCCCCGAGGACTACAGGCAAAAGGTTCATTGGGTATTACTACCTACTATATTCATTAAAAGGTGAAGTTTTAAGGCTTAGGAGGTACATCGTTTTATGGGTATGTTGTTCATTTCTAAGTGGCAGGGGCGGGATCGACATCATGATAGTACGAGGAAGTCACTCATATTGACGTCGTTGAGGTTGCGCCGTAAGTTCACTCTCTATTAAGATAGATCAATGGCCGCATATATCCGATTATATACGTGGAGATCACTTTTAACTAATAGCATGCTGTGTATATCTAAGGTGTAATTTATATTAAAATGATGTTATATATAACTACCTATATTTAATATAAATATACAGCTCTAATAATTAGCCATTATACCTATCAGAAAATCACTAGAGTTTATTGAATGTGAATAAAAAATTTTTTCGCAATCCTAATAGACGGTGTTACTTTAATATTAATTAGAAGGGTAGAAGGGAGGTGAAAAATATATATATATACACTATTAGCAACATGCGCTAAAATCCGCCAAATAAAATAACACTAGTAAAGTGATCTTGAGCGCCATATAATAAGACTAATCCGTAGTAGTAACTAATTTATAGACATTATTTGTATTTACTCACTGAGATTGAATATATTGTATAGTATTGATTATTAGTATAGGTTAAGATAATTTACTACTAAATACTAAATTGAGAATTAAATTAAATAAAAATTATAATTACAATTAGTATGATGATGTTAAATATATTTAAATAATAATGTAAGAAATAATAAATATATATAAATTAATACAGATATTATGGTATATATATAATAATTAAATATATTACTAATTATAACATATTATATCGTTCCTTGTTATATATTATCATGATAATTAGACTGATGCGTATTAGCATTGAGTCGGCTATTTTTATGTTTTTCTTGTACATTAGTAGTATGACTGTATGCATACAGGAGGTATTATTATATGAGTATTTACTCAGTGACCTAGTAGTTTATATTTGATCTTCTTTGAGTCTTGTATATCTTATCTTAACATCGCCGTAGTATAGGTTAGGTATCGTATGTTTCTCGACACTGAGAGTGCTATCCCTTATAGTTGTCATATATTGTTCAGATTATGTATGTAATCCTTATAGTATTTGTATATACTACTGTGTTTGCGTACGTGTCGTATAGTATAGTATATTACCTATTTACTGTGATAACATCCTGTAGTAGTGATATATTACTATATATATATATTTATATATATATAGTATTATGAGTATATATATATTATATATATGATATAGTAGATATAGTTATATATATATGTATATTAGTATATATGATATATATTGATTATAATAATATAGTATTACTTATATACCGAGGCTGACTACGTAAGCATTAGTATACGACTCCTGCGAGCGTCGAGGCTTTCGATGGATTCTACTAAATTCTTGAACGAATAGACCTTCTTATGGGGTGGACAACAGGGTGGTCAAAAATTTTCAGAAGGGAGGCAAGAAATGACTTAGGTGAGCGACCGTTAGAATTAGCAGAATGGACTGCTGGAAGTGCACTAACACCAGCACTCCTCTCACCAAGCACATCTTTCTTTCCCCTTCAGCATAGGCAGAATTTGTTGAACTTGTTCAGAAAATATAATACACCTCCCCTACTTCTGCTGCGGGTAGAGCGAATATTTAGTAACTGGTGGTGATGATTGTTGAGGCAAAGAGGTCAGCCTTAATGCTTTTAAATTTTGAAAGCAGCTAATCTTCTGTTGAAAGGTAGATCCATGCGATCTCGGGTTCTTTGACGAAACATTGAGGAGAAACAGAGGAAAATCTTGAGATTTTTGTAATATTCATTCAATTTTTCATAAATGAATTTAGAAATAAAGGGGTCTAAACGAATTTTATTATTACTGATTATTATTTAATCATTGAATAACCTTTTGTGAAGTCGCACATGTATATGGAACGACGTGCTGACGCTTGCTGTCGAAGCGCTGCGGACTTGCGGATAGCGGAGGTTTGATGGTCTTGATAAGTGCGGAGTGCGCTAGCGGACTACGTTTTTCTCGAGGTGCGGAGTGCGCCTAGCTCGGAGCTAGCCCGTAAGTGGCGGGATGCATCCACATAATGAACTATGATATTATAAACAAATTAGTATTAAATATATTACTATAAAACGCATCAGAGATTAGATATATATGATAAAATGATAAATGAAATGAATGATAAAATAATTAGTATAAATAAATTAAATAATAATATAAAATAATAATAATAATCAATAATAATAATAATAAGTAAAATCCACAAATAAGTTCAATAAATATTTACCTTTTTTTAACCACCAAATTAATTTATTATTTAGTATTATAGTATAACTGTATTATATTATAGAGTATATATTTATATAATGAATATATATATATAGTTAATATTTATTTATATTATTATATAGTATAATAATAATATACTATATATAATTATATAGTATAATATATATATTATACTATATATATATAATACTTAGCTCTGTCTCGCTCCCGTAATAAAAATAAAAATATTAGCTATAAATCTGGCATATTCTTTCTATATATTTCACTTTATATCCCTAACTATAAATATTTTAACGAAGGATTCGCCAGAAATGGATGTTGGCTTTTCGAGCTGTAGCTATTGTAGTTTTTGAAGTATTTCATTATTTTTTATGTTTATTTTTTTTTTTTTTTTATACATTTCCGCACTAAAATAAAATTGGACCAGCATGCTAGCAATGTATACCTTTTCCTGGTAGCTGACTATTGTAGTATTTTGAGATTATCTGCATTGAAAAAATAATAATAATATTTTGCTGTTAATGGAAATACATAATATATATAAGCAGGCAAGATTATTGTTAGATATTATGAAAGTGATGAAGGCCAAATGAAAGCACTCAAATGCAACCAAAACTCTTGGATGTTTGCATGTAGCTACCAATGCAAAAGAAGCTCATCGAAAACGCTAGTAATGTTTATTATGCAAACTGAAAAATAACTGCATATATTTATTATACATAAATTGCACAAATTTAGGCTTTATCAATTTGCAGCCTATAGCTACCGACTACTCTGATATATATATATAAATTGAAGTGACCATTAGTAAGGGAGCTTGTTCCTTTGCTCCGCCATTTACTACTCGAATCTGTGTTTATTTGCAATGAATTTAGCTTATACAAGATTAGTGTCTAGCAGTATATAGCATGGAGATTTGGGACTACGTTTTTTCACTAGCATCTTAAAAACGCAAAGAATGCTACCTGTTTCTAGCTTCATAGACACGTATGGACCTATAATGAATGGAATACCCCCGATAAGTTTAGTGTAGATTCCCTATTTAGTACTGGGTTTTGACTAGACAGAATTGATTTAGATATTGCTAGTTATTAATGAGTTAATAATGCGTAATGAGGTGATAAATCGAAGTTTTTATAAAGATGCTCTAGTAGTAGAATAAGGCGCCGACTATGACATGTCTATAACATTATTGTATCAAAATTGATTGATAATTGCTCCTTCCATGTACCCCTTATTTACTATGGGCACCTTATCTATGCAGGCATCGGAGCAAATCTAACTTTCAGGAGGAGAAATTCGATCTTATATTGGAATAAGGATTATACCACTAAAGGTTATACGTATGATAGGGAGATGTACGGATTTGATATTATATTATTTTATAAATTATAGCTAGGATATAAAATAAAAAGCATCCACCGGTACACGTTGGTCATATATACCACCAATAAGAACATAAACGGAATAAATTCTGATACTTTTTCAATTTTTTAAAAAAGGGTGCGGACAAAAGAGCGGAAACTTTTTGTTGACTACCCGCAGCGTGCAAGTCCTGCGTGCGCTACCATTTTTCTATTTTCTGGAGCCAGACTTCCTATACCTGCACCTCATATACGCGTCTGTCTACGCACGACTATTATGCATTAGTCAACAATATACTCGCCGGTGCGGATCGGTTTATCCACGTAGTAAACAAGTGTGCGACACGTGGAAATATCGGTGAGGCGTGTATAATGTAGGACCACCAGTCTGACTATGAGTTATATATGGTACTAATATATTCTATCACGTAAGTATAGTAAACTCCCTATAATATATATAGTATATATATTATATATTATATATATATATTATATATATAATATACGCCCCTATACCAGGGAATATCACCATTGATATGAGGTCTGCGCACTCTGAGGGACTGTTTTAAGTATCCGATATATGGTATCGAGAGTTTACAATAATCTGACACTGTATATATAGATATAAGAAATTCCTGTTTTTTTTACAACGATCGGAGAATTCATTCTATATAAGAGTTAGTATAGTATATATTTACCAAGATAATTAAAATTGCATAGTGAAAACGGTTTCCAAGAAAAATAAAAATTAAACTATTTTATGCCCATCTAACGAAGCACAGCGGAGTAAGACCCCTGGCCACTTAGCTACTACGAGCTGCGTGCCCATACTATATTTGTATCTAATTTTGGGGCACACGATAGAAGCCAAGCTGGGATGTTGAGCCATTAGTAATTAGTTTTGCGAGCGGGTATAGTCCGAGTAGAAGCGATATGAGCACGTGTATATCAGTAGATATGGCGCAAAGCATCCAAATAGCATGAAGTCTTTTGGTGTTATATTTTCTCAGGTCCTGAGTAGTGGTTGATGAGATACAGATCACCAACATGACATTTTCGGTAGAGGCGTGTACCCTCGTCAATATATCTTATCGACTTTGACGGTATGTTGATACTAATAACACAAGGTGTTAATTATATAATTCCCAATATAATATATGATGACTGTTTTTTTCCTATTTTCAGTTGAGATCTTGAAGTTATGAAGAACCCAAAAGCCGCCACTGCTACCCAGCCTATCCCTTAATCTGCCAGAACGCGAGTGCCCGAAGCAAGCTATGTGTAATTATCGAAGTGGCGGCGCTCTCACTTCACTGGAGATAAGAAAATGAAAAAACTCCAATTGTTCAATCCTCACATCACAACATGGAAAAAGTATGAAAGTAATGAGTCTCTGAAGAGCACAGACAACAAACTGCATACTTCAGCTCAGCTAGTCTAACCCCTCTGAAATAGTCTCCCTTACGACAACACAGTCAAACTTATACCCTTCTTTTAATATGTGCAACATTAGCTAATAGTCACCTACCACGAAGTGATTCAACGGCTAGGTCCCGCTTCTCTCTGGGCTCACAGCGAGACTGTCGGGGCGTTCCAACAAGGACTCCACACAAACTCGAATAAATCATATAGTGCTACACTTAGAGATATCGTGCGAAACTTTCTCCGAGGAGCGATAGTGTAACTAAAGAGAAGGAGATCACAAATGCATACTAGTAGACAGAAGTCGTCGATGGTACTAAAAAGGATCAAAACAGGCGAATGTCAACTATGGGTTGATGCACACAGGGATGCTTGAGTGGTTGCGGGGAGAGAGAGCGAGAGAGAGACACATATCTGCGGGGACAAATGAGTCTCTGAGACTCTATCTGGCTTCCAAATGGGTGTATGGCAACTCATTTTGAGGGCGAGTCTATCAATGATTGGCTACCGTTCTGGCTCCGGGAAGCACGGACATTGTCCAAACATCCTAGAATACTCCTTAATGAATTACTCTACCCATCACTATGTTATTACTTCGAGTAATGAGGGAGAGGCGGCAGTAGTGGATAATAGTAATAAGTAAAAGTGTAATATTTTACGATAGTTAAAGGTGATGCTGTCCTTCTTCGAGAGTACTATTCACAATCGCCTTTTTCATATAGCACTTCTAGCAAGCGTGACGCTATCATCAAAGAATACACCTTAATATTAGTGTCTACCTTAGCCTATTATTTATAGTTATGGAGGATTACTAATTGGTGTGTATTAAGAAGTTGTGCTAGGTTATGGTTCCTTTTATGCATAATGTATATAGTAATGTATAAAAGCATGATTATTTTATTCGTAGACTAGCGAGTTAACTGAGTGTCTATCATTCAATTTAGTTATCAGAGATTTATCCGAGTGATTTACTGGCATTTACCTAGAGTGAATCAGATAGCTCCTTAAGGAGTACTTTAGTCAACCGGGCTTATAGAGCGGTGCTCTTTTATTATATTTTTTTGTTTTAAAAGGTTTTAGTAATTTTTCACGATCTATTTTATCATTCAAACTGTAGCTATACGCGATCGGTTGTTAGAAGTTATAGAATGCTAAGTATTTACACCCATATCACCGCCGCCGCGTTATCCAAGAGGAGAGGGGGTCTGAGTAACTATACTATTTCATACGTACTCTACTAAACACCATTAGAAATAAGACGTAAAGTATGAGAAATCTGAATAGATGATAACAGAAAGAGAAATAGAAATAGAGTCAATCTAATAGAGTTAAATGTGCGAGAGAACATATAAAGTCGGAGCAAAATTGGGAACTTGAATAGGATGCGGAGCCAGACTGGAATTGCTCGCCGCTGCAATATTGAATCAATTGAGTTGTTTATATATATGTTCAAAGGACATACATGATATCCGAATTTATTGGGGTTCATATTAACCCCAATAAATAGTATTGAACCCCTCGATGAGAAGAAGGAAAAAAGAAGAAAAGCACAGAGATGAGCAACATTTAGTAGGAAGAAAAAGAAAAAGAAGTGAAGAATACCTAAGTTGTGTACTATTAGAATTAGATGCTTCTGAACAATTACAATAACACTAGCATTTAACTGAAAAAATGAAATACCTAAAACGAAAAAGAATTGGAGTAAATGCAGATGGTGCAATATTTGTAGAAGTAGAGTACGTATATTTCCCTTTATTTGGTTCGATATTTCGGTTTAGGTCTCACATACTGCTTTTGACTTATTGTTGATTTCGTCGATCATTCAGGTCTCACATATGCTTTAGTTGATCTTGAATTGTTCGTTTATTTTGTTGAATAAAAAATATGCATAATTAATAATAATTTACTATTTAGGTTAATCATAAAATTTGCACATTATTTAGTGCATAGATTTATATTGAAACGTTAATCATGGTGTCTTGTAGTCTCAGTTGTGTTCGAGCGCGTGCTAGATACGTCTGAGATGTCAGTGTTTCTTGATCCGCTCCTGACTGAGCTCAGAGATGCAAGTAGTGTCTGTTATTTTGTTCACGATATAGTAAGGCATTAGCGCTACGATTCCAAATGTGCGGTAGTTCCCTCTCGTATTTGTTCAAGAGAATGGTCCTGCGCGTTTCAAATTATATCTGTTACTAGTTATCTTCTGTGTTGAGTTTCCTGTTTACCTCACATTTGTGGGGTTTGTGAGCTAAACACCTCTTAACAAAATTCAAAAAAACTGACAGTCAATTAAAAAAATATAATAGTTCTAAATTTATACAATGTTGAATTATTATATTATTTATTATTATTATAAATATCATGTAGTAGTTAGTAGTTAGTAGTAGTTAGTAGTCAGTAGTTTAGTAAATTTGCAATTAAAGGGAAAGCCAAACATAATGATGTTATCCAAATGTCAAATGATCTAATAGGCAAGTCTTTAATAATTTCGTATATTGGTTGTGATTTTGTTGAAATATATATTAAAATAATATAAAATGTAAAGTATAAAATTGATTTATTATATATGTTAAATGAAAGTAACATGGCTTGTTAATCATTGGTTAGGCGCAGTTAGTGTATAACCGCGAGGTCATATAGTGTTCGATCTCCCTACGTAAGCCCCCGATCACCAAAGATAGTATCTTTTCATTTTGTATCAGTAGTCTTCACGATGAAGTGGACTTAAACATGCTACTTCAAGCTTCGATAGTTTACACCTCGATTTCAAAACTCGAGAATCATAATTATTCTGGACAGTATTTCTGTGTAGTTCCTGTTTCCAACATTTGTGGTTTTGAGCTAATCTTCATAATAAAATTCAAAGAACCATTTTAAATATTATTATTAATAATATTTTATTATATTATTATTATTATTATTTATATATTATTATTATTATTTGTATTATTATTGGTAGTAGCATTAGTAAATTTGCAATAAAGGAAAGCAACATACTGAGTTATCCAAATATCAAGGGGCCTAATAGGCAAGTCTTTTATAATTTCGTATATTGGTTGTGATTTTATTGAAAAATAATATTAAAATAATATAAAATCAAAAGTAAAAAATTGATTTATTATTCTATATGTTAATATGAAAGAAATGGCTTAGATTAGTTCAGTATTGTGTATAGAGCGCTCCGTTGCATAATAATCGCAGAGTCAAGGTGGTTCCATCCCCTACGAGCCAATGAGTACTCTTTTTATTTTGCGTTCAAGTCACGATGTTAATATGGACAACTACTATATGACTACTTAAAAAGCATAGTGTTATCACTATTTTCAATAAACCTCGCCAATCTTAATTAATTTTATCCTGGGAACATATTATTATTCTGTGTAGTTCCTATTTTCTAACTTTATGTGGTTATTTGATGCGTTAGTCTCCATAATAAAATTAAAAGAACCATTTTAGACTATTTTTATTATTATTATTATTATTATTATTATTATTATTATTATTATTATTATTATTATTATTATTATTATATATTATTTATATTATCGTATTGTCATAGTAGTAGTGGTACAGTATTCCTAGCAGTAAATAGCAATGTAGGGTAAGCTACTCTTTTATGGAATTTAAAAGTAAGAGAAGTTTGCTTAGGCAAGTTTTATCTTTAATAATTTCGTATATTGGTTGTAATTTTGTTGAAATATATATTAAAATAATATAAAATGTTAAGTATAAAAATTGATTATTATATATGTTAAATGAAAGAAACATGGCTTGTTAGCTCAGTTTGTTTAGAGCGCCGTGTATAATCTGCGGAGGTTCAAGGATTTTCGATCACCTCTTCGAGTCAAGAAGTACTCTTTATTTGTATCATGTTCATACTATGATTAATGACACAACACGCTACTTCAAAGCTCGTGTTTCACCGATTTTCAAAACTCGCGAATCATAATTATTCTGGACAATATTTCTGTGTAGTTCCTATTTCTAACTTTTGTGGTTTTGAGCTAGTCTCCATAATAAAATTCAAAGAACCATTTTAGATATTATTATTATTATTATTATTATTATTATTATTTTTATTATAATTACTTTTTTGGAAATTTAGATAATTATTATTTTTATTAATTTAGAAATATATTTATTATTTAATTATTATTATTTGATTATTATTGGTAGTAGTAGTAGTAGTAAATTTGCAATAAAGGAATATAGCAACATACAGAGTTTACCAAAATGTTAAAGGGCCTAATAGGCTAGTCTTTTATAATTTCGTATTTTATTGGTTGTGTATTTTTGTGAAATATATATTAAAATAATATAAAATGTAAAGTAATAAAATTGATTTATTATATATATATGTTATATTGTTAATAAAAGTAAACATGGCTTGTTAGCCTCAGTTGGTTTAGAGGCGCCGTGCTAATAACGCTGTTGAGCGTCGAAGGGTTCTAATCTCCTCTACGTGAGCAATAGATATGTCCTTTTTAGTATCAGGTTCCGTATGTATAGTTATGGTACAAACACGTCTTACGTTTCAGAAGCTCGTGTTTCACCGATTGTCAAAACTTGCGTAATCATAATATTATTCTGTGATCAGTAATTTCGTGTATTTCCTGGTTCCTATCATTGTGTGGTTATATGAGCTAATCTGTCTCTATAATAAAATTCAAAGAATAACATTTTAGATATTATTTTTATATATTTTATTTATATTTTATTTATTATTATATATATATTACTATGCTAGTAGTAATCTTTTAGATAGATAGTTAGTTATATTCAAGTAGTCACACACTCTTGACACATCACCGAAGGTTAAGCTATGAAAGAATGAGGTTATAGTAGACATGTCGAAATTTTACCTACATGAGAGAAAGGTCTCTAATAATATTTAGATATAATTGATTGTGATTTTGTTGGAACATATATGTGTAATGAATATAAGAACATATCAATATAATACTGTGTTCTTCTTTTATATAATTATACTGTTTAATAGAACTTTACAGTAAAATTCACCCTATCTTATCGAGAAGCGAGACTTCACAAACTCCGCCATTCATCTTATGCCCTTTATTCACCTTTCTCAAACTCACATTCCTTCCCTCAGGCATTCCTTACTGATTCAATCACCTTTAATTTGCTCATGCGCGTTCCAGGGACATTCACCCTTAATCCGTTTAACCTCGTCTATCCTCATCTTTCCATTGCCAAAATCTCATGCATTTCGCTTTTTTCTCATTACTCCTTTCTTCATTCAAACTACACGTCTGGGGTTCTTCTTCATTTTATCATTCTTTTTACACCTAACACGCCTCTAGAATTTAACATTTGAAGTTTTGTACTTTTTTAGATCTATACTCTTATTCAGCCATAGTTTCACTCTATTATACATAGAACATTACATCCTTCCACCAGCAATCGACTTAGTTAATTCGTCACCAATGATTTAATTGCCCAAGCCACCTTCCATCATTCACAACTTCCTTACTACACTCTGCTCTCGTTCCCTTTTCATTACACATTCCTAATTATTAAATCGGTCTTGTTTCCGTTGCACCATCTAACATTAATTCCGCACAGAACTCCCTCATACTTATAATACCTTACTCTGTCTACTTAATTTTCAACCCTCTTATACTCTGCAACCCTCGACCATCTCCAACTTCTCGATCCAATAAAACCAATTATCAGCTATGGTGGTACCCTCATCTTTGCATTCTCCCATGTATTCTAGCACTTTCCTTGCACCACTCTTCTATTCTTTAAACCACACGTCCGACATCCTCCTTACTAGTATTAAACAATCCTTTTCACGATCTATTCTTACTCAGCTTCATATTCGGTCGACTGTTTTTTCTTTTCAAAGTTCCTCATACCTTATATCACAGTAAAACTCACGAGCTTCTTTATTATGTTTATACGCTGTAGCATTTGTTACTATACAATTTTTCGTTCTATCTCATTTTCATTATTTTCAATGTAATTGATCTACATCCTCTCATCTCATGCATCTTGTTCTTCGCAATCAGTCCCTCGGTCACTCGACGGACTCTTTTAATCATATATCACCTATTTCCGTCCCTCCACCAATAAACAATTTCCCTATGTTCTACAGTTCCTTATCCCTTTATCTCATGGTCCAATTTTAACAAAATTCACAATCTTCATAGTTTTCATACTCTTCACAATAACTGGCAATCTTCAAAATCCTTCATAATCTTTGCAAACTTCACAACCTTCAGAATCTTTCATAATCTTCACAATCCTTTACCTCTCTTCACAATCCTACACAATCTACAAAATCCTTCAGAATCTTTGCAATCTTCATAATTTCCACAATCTTTTACACTCATTACAATTTTTCACAATCTTAATTATCTTTCACAATCGATTTGAACAAGAAATATTTTATCAAAAATATGAATTCACCCAAAATGTTGAGAAAACAAAACATGTTGATTTAATTTAACATATCAAATGATTAAAAATACAAATTAATTTACTTGACTGAAATATTTGGAGTCCATTTCATAGATAAGACAGCATGTAAGAAAAAAACTTATCCATGTCGATTCTGTTTACATAGTTTTTTATAAAAAGAGAATTATGTGTTTTTCCATTAGCAGAATGAACTATACAGGGACCAGAAAGAAAGGATTGGCTTGTAGGTTTAAATTCAATTTTAAATGTATTTATTAAACCAATTCAGAATCCATTTGTTATATATCGCAGATTTGAAAGCACTTTCAAACTCAATTACCAAATCACAGTTTTTCTTACGAAACATCAACCAACAGCTGGTGGTTGGTTAATACGGAAATGTTATATCGATGAATAATTCCAAAATTTGAATATTATGAAGGAAAGAAGCATCTAACTACTTTCAGGACAGTAAGTAGGAGCAAAAAAGAATTTATAAATTTATCTTTGAGAGCAATGGACCAAAACTCCAATTATTTGCCGATGCCAGAAGAAGAATGGGAATCATAGAAAACGCTGAATCGTTTTTATGTATCGTAAAAAAGGATATACTCAATCAGATTTCAAAGTAAGAGACCATAATTAATGTAGGAGAATTAAGAGGGAATCTATGAATGTTATTTACAAATTAGAAATCCTAAATTTTTTCCAATAATAATGCATAACTTATTAAATACGACCGGTCCATTTATTCGTTACTAAAGAATTTGGACATACGATGGTAGAATAAAAGCAATTCTCAAAACGGATGAAACTCTACTATACAGTTGGTTCAGTCATTTATAAAAGTTGATGAAGGAACAATCCAAAGCATGGGAGTTGAATTCCTCGATTAGTTTAGATTTATTATAGTCATCGTCCCTAGCTAAAGTTTGTATCAAAATAATCAGCCGGATGGAAATTTATATAAAGGAATTTACATAAATGCTTATCAAGATGAACATGTTTCGCTACTAAAACGTAAAGGAATTTATCCATACGGTTGGATGGATGTTATAACAAAATTTAATCATAAAAAAATTCCTAAAAAAAGAGAAAATTTTATAATATTTGGATAATTTAAAGATATAACAAACGAGGACTACAAATATGCGCAGGGTTCTGGCTGGAACCAAAAATTTAAGTTGTTAAAACATTTAAGATTACCATATGCTATAACTTACAATTCTGATACATTATATTAGCTGAGTGTTTGAAAATTTTAGGAGCAATTGTTTAGATACTTATAAATTTGATCCAGCACGTTATTTTACATCTCCAGGTTTATCTTGGGGAATGCATTATTAAAAAGAAACCGAAAGTTAAAAATAGATTTATTAAAAGATCCGGATTAGCTGTTAATGATTAGAAAAGGGGTTAGACGGAGAATCAGTACTATAACAACCAATGATATGCGAAGAGCTACTAATCCGATATATTCAAGAGAAAAGTTATGACTAAAAAATAATATCCGCCTAGTTATATCACTTATTTAGAGCGAATAATTTTATTAGGGTGGGCAAATGTCTCAGTTATTTACCTACAGGAAATTTAAAGGGTGGATGAAAAAACATCAAACGATTTACGATGTTTGGATTTCAGTGCATGAAATCTAAAAAAGATATATCTTAGAAGTATGATTACGAATACTCTTAAAGAACAACATGATTTACCATAACGATTACCATATTGCAGCAGAAAATGTAAAAGTTAGATAAGTTTAAATGGTTGATACAAACTTTGATAATAATAGGAAAAATATATCATACACTATTAAGTAAAAAAGAATGTGAATTTAGGATTGAAACTAACAAAAATACATAGAATATTAGAATTTAATCAGAGCGATTGGATAAAATCATACATTGATCTTAACACGAGAAGGAGAAAGGAAGCGAAGAATGAATTTGAGAAGATGTTTCTATAAATTCAATGAACAACTTCCGGTGTTTGATAAAACGATGGAAAACCATAAAGAAATTCAAAGATTGATGTACGATAGTTAAAATTGAAGAGCAGACGCACAAATTAGTAAATTAAACGCAAATTTTGACATCATTTTCAAAATATTTTCAGAAAATTTATCTGCGTCATTCTCAACGGAAATATTTAAATTAAAGATTTGATAAACCTATCTATGTAGGAATGTCTAATTTAGAGTTAAGTAAAACTTTAATGTATGAACTTTCGATTTATAATAATATAAAAATAATATAATGAAAAAAAGCAAAATTATTGTTTACGATTACAGATTGCATTATGGCTAATTAAGTATACAAACGAATGACGTATATATTAAAGATCATGAAAAAGAATATAAAAACTGTATCGATACATCCTGGCTTATCAGCAAAAGAGCATTAAAATGATATATTCAGGAAAAAATAAAAAGTATTAGGTTAAAATGAAAAGATGGCAAGCGACATATGCCAAAGACAGCAACAACGAGATGAATACAAAAGCAAAGATTAAAGAGCTGGAAAACCTATTACAGAATTTGTAGGAATTAGAGCAAAAATATCTTCTTATCAGACATTCGAGTAGAATAATAAGAAGAAAGAAAAAAAAAACAAACAAAAAAACTGAAGAAAAAAAAATGACATCTGCTGCACACTAATATAAATATATATGGGATAAGATAGGTATATTATTTTAATTATATATATATTATATTAGTAAATATAATATGTATTTAAATTAATATATATATATATATTATATATAAGATATATCTATATATATATATATATATATTATATATTATTATATATATATATATTATATTATATATATTATATATTATATAATCAGAGAGCGACTCCTACAACTTTGGTGACTGCTTCGGCTTATAGCCCGAGTTATATCATTATAGAAACTATTGATTTTCTTTCACAAATTTCATGAAAGTTACGAGTTAAAATTCTCTCATATTTTTGCAAAAATTGGTCATATTCCGAAAAATATTACATATAAATTTTTAAATATTATTTTAACGATTCTTGGAGATTGCCAAATTTTGCCATATTGGTCATTAAATTTTTTCACATTTGTCTTTTATTTTTTTTACGAAAAAAAAAAACTCCCTATTCTCGAGTTAGTTTAAGGAAACCGAAATAGGAATTTAAAATTTTTTAGACATTGTTCACTATACACATTCGCGAATTTTATTTTTTTACAAGTTGCTGTATATTTTTTTAGGAATCTAATAAGACACACTACATATTTTATTTTAAACAATAAAATTAGGCATTTATTTGTTCTTAATTTCAGATACAAAAAAATAATATTTAATTCTAAATAATAGTTGAGAAAAAAAACAAACAAACTTGGCAGTCTCTTTAGGAAAATGATAAGATATGAAAATTGAATAAAAGAAATATTTTTTTATTTGCAACTACTTTTGATGTTTTGAGTATTATTTGTCTTTTAATATATTATATATATTATATGTAAATTATATATATTTATATTATATATATATATAAATATTATATATATTATATATATATATATAATTATATTTTAATATATTATATATATATGATTTATATTTATTTATAATTATAATATAATATTATAATATATATTATATATATTATATATTATAATATATATATATATAATATATTTATATACCGTATATATACCATATTATATAAAATAAATATATTATATTATATTATATATTAATATATTATATATATAATTTATATATTTATTTTATATAATATATAATAATATAATATAATGAAATATATATATAGTATATATATATATTATATATACGGTTATATAATATATATATATATATAATAATTATTTTATATAATATATATTAGATATATATGTGATTTCAAAAATTAACATCCCTAATACTGAATGACAGAAAAGGCCCAAAAATTTTTTTTTTCGCTATTTAGTGGTTTTTTGATCCTGATACATAAGCGTACAAAAATTGACCATTTTTATTACTTTTTTGAAAAAAATATTCCTTCTCCACAATGGTGGTTGGGCCTTTTTGTGCGTGAGAACTACCAGTAGCAAAATTTCTTTTTTTAAAGTTCTTTACAGATCAACTTAAAGTTAGCCAAGTGCTGTCTTCCTTAGTATACATGACAACCGCGTATCCTTTAACCGTTCAAAATAAAAAAAAATCAACATTCACACCCAAATAACTTTTTGAGTATATAACATTAAAACAAGGTAAGGGCGGTTCGATTTGTTTCAATGTTGTTACCACCCGGTCCGAATAGTTACCCACTTCTCGTTTACTATATATAGCGTATGAGAAATATTCGATCTGCTGAAGAGTATAGCGAACCACTTTTTTTTAAAAATAACGCCTCAATCTCATCAGAAATTTGTTATTTTTGGTGTGAACAGGGTTTTAATCCCTGTAAATTTCATTTTGGCGTGTTGAAAGTTTATAGGGTCAATTCTATCCTGCCAATTGGATCGAAACGTTTCTGCCTCGGTTGATGAGGTCATCAACGGGTCTTTTTTTTAGCTGTATTAAACTGCGTAAAAAATAACCAGAAATTTAAAATTACATTCTTTCAGCACTTTCGGAAAAAGGATCAAGGAATCGCGAAATAACAAGTTTTATATAATATAAAAAAAAAATTTTTTTTATTTGATTTAATGTTGATACATTTGGATGTCACGGATCATTGACCTGCCTTCATCGTGAGAAAAAAAAAGTTCTAGATGAAAAAATAAGCAGATTTTTGCTATAAGAATCAGCAATAAAAACTTTTAATATTACTTTTATTTTATCTTATTTGGGGATTAATGAAACATGTACAAAATTGAATTTTAATATTTAGTTCTTGATTCAAATCATATTAAGATCGTTTTGTACATTGAATAATTTAATTATTTGGCTTCACAAGATAACTATAAAAAGAGGCAAAAAAAAAATCTTTATATTTGTTAGGGGAATAATGTATATTCTAAGATATAACTAGGGATAAGAATGCAATTAGTATTTGAAATTAGCATTGGCATTTTTAAACATTTTTTAGATTCTTCTTCATGACATATTACTTGTAACCTTGATGCCCCTTAATGAGGAGGAGAGCATTATGCCAATATGATCTCCAGGAAACAAGCATGTATCTTTCCTTGTGGGGGGAATTATATGAACCTGATTCAGGAGGTAGCAGAAGGCTTAGAAATTGACAGACAAGAACGATTCAATCAAATTCCTCATTATGTATTCTCAACAACTTCAAATCCATATTTTCTTTTCAATAAACACAACCAACATATTGGCCCACTTTTACATCTGTAACTTTTACAGCATCATGTACAGGTCTCAGGTTGTGTGATGCTTTCAATTCCCCTTTTCTAGAGGAGCTTGGATGAAAACAAACAACCCATTAGTTCCTCTAGTATTTTTTAGGAACAATATATGAAACTGTCTAGTCCCAGGAAATAGTACAGACGTCAGCAAATCTATGCTTTAACTTTCTATTGGATTCTTCTAATTCACGTTTAGAAACAAAGAAGTACTTGATATTTGAACTCAAGCTTTCTTCACAAAAACGAAACATGTCTTCAGGTGTGTGAATTTGCCCTGAGGTAGTTCTCTGCAAACTGGCTCGTGCAGTAGCTCTTTTTATTGTTCCTCCAATTCCATCCACCTGCAGACTTGCCTGAGAAGAGTGAGCAAGGAAGTTCCACTCACAAGTTCAATCCAAAAATATATCCCATTGCAAGGTTTTTTAAAGTTTGTATTTTTGTTTTGATTATGGCCTACAAACCATCGGAAAAAATGAGTTTGTATATTCTTAAATTGGGTAGATACTTTTGACCAAGGGGAAAACTTTGAAATGAATGTGTGAACCAAAACTGTATTTGCTGCATTTGTTGAATCAGAAAAAGGAAGCAGTAAGCTTTATGGCAGAGTTTATCGTGAACTATTTGATTTGCAAAAATAAACAATGAAAAGGATGTACTGTACAGGAAATTTCATAATCTCATAATGAGAAACCCTTGAGCTGCTCCTTGACTGAATGAATTTTTTTGATGAAAAGAGTCCAGAGATTCCACAAAACTGCGGATTCAACTGTGGAATGGCAAATTTTCGTTTTTAAGTCCTTAAAATATTAATGAGCTGCCTTCTGAGTAACAAAGTCAATTTCGAAACCAAATTTGCAATTCCTACTGAGTTGATGATGTAAAGGATTCATTGTATTTCATCAGTAATCATGCGTGCAGTCGATCAGTAGTCACCCACTGTCTTGTACGAGGTTTTTCTTCTGAAGATGCATTGTACACTATAAGGTAATTCAAAAAATAGGCCGCAACCTTTTCTCGCGGGACAATATCTTTACAAGTCAATTTCATTTCATGCACTCTTCCTCTTTCTTGGAATATACAGACACTGTCAGTCCATCAAGATCCTTATTAAGCAAGCCCTTTTTCTCCCAATGAGCAGCCAGTTGTAACTTTGGGTTTCTGATGTATTGCAGAACACAGACCAGGTTAGGAGTGCACCAAGCACCAGCAAAGCACGCAATATGTATTGGTCGTAACTTTGAAAAACACGTTTAGGAAAATCCTCATTGGATTGTGTCATTTTCTTTGTAAACTCGTTTACCAGCTCTCAAATTTTCAAGATTCAACCTTTTTTGAAATTTACAGGAGTGCCCTTTCTGAATTCCTAACTTTAAACAATCTTTTTTGCCCAGGGCACATTCGGCTTACCTCATTCCGATTTCATAAAATTCTTTACCAATTTATTTCTTTATTAGAACACTTAACGTCTTACTTAAATTTGAATCCTTCTCTAAGGAAGTTCTTGAAAAAGACTAATAATAATTTATTTTGGAACCATATAAATACTGGTTTCAAAAGATTTAGCTGTATGTTTAATAGTATATGGTGATGGGTTAGAATTTGTATCTTGCGTTTGTAGTTGTCACATTCATTGAAAAGAAGGCTTTTTAAATTCTTGCAAGTATTTTTTTTATCAAGCATTGACTATGAACATTTTTTTTTGAAATGAGAGTTTCTTTTAATCCTTTACTCCATAACTTGCTTCCAAATTCTTTTTCAGTTGTTGATTGCCTTGTTTTTAGGTTTTTTGTCAAAACCTTCTCAGTTCTTTATTGGCTAGATTTCAGACCTTCTGAAAAAGATGAGGAAATGTCTAATTAATAAAATTCTTGGAAAAAATTATTATAGACTTTTTTTTTTTCAAGCTTTTTGTAAATTAATCAAAATATTTTTTAGATTAAAAATGTGACCAAATTGAAGACGGCATTCAATTCTTCAAAAAGCAACTGATTGGGATGTTCAGTTTATAATTTAACTTTTTTATCATTTGAATTTACATTTATACTAAAATAAATTCTATTTGCCGATACAGTTTTAATCTGAACTTTAGAAAAAAAACTACTGTCTATACTGTAATTATTACTCTCGATCAATTTAATATATATATATATATATATATATATATATTATATATATATAATATATATATTATATATATTAATATATATAATATATCATATTATTAATATCTATATATATATATATATTATATATGATCAATTATTATAAATATAATATATTATATATATATATATAAAATATAATATATATATTAATTATAATTTATATTATATATATATATATATTATATATTATATATATTATATATCTTATATATATTATTTACTTTTCGTTTATTGGTGTTTGGACCCAATAAGGGTAGAAGTTACTGAATATTAATATCTGACTTTCTATTCTCAACTTCCAAAGCTGGTATACTAAGAGGCTCCCTTTCAGAAGAACGTATCATTCCCTCTTAAATAAATGTAATTCACAGAAACCAAACGATTCTTGACCATTTCCTAGTATTTTAACCCAGATTCTGTTATTTTTCATGCAATTCAAGGCTAATTTCCTTTATTCACTTTAATTAATTTCTCTCATTTCATTTGGAATGTACTGTCCCAGGAACAATCTTTCTAATATATTTAAATATTTCTCTTATCAGTGTGTGTCCAATATTTACACATATGTACCGATGGGACCATATTTTTTATTTTTGCAAAAAATTTAGTTTAAAATATATATATACTAAAATCTGCTTAAAAAAAAAATGTGTCAATTAAATAAACAAATATAATGTTAAAAGTTAAATTAAAATTGACTGAATAAATGTTACTTAAACTAAATTAGATAAAGCTATAAAGCATATCACAGTTTATTGTTATTCTCTTTCTCTATATTATGCAATAGCGAAAACTATGAAAAATACTGTTTCATTTTTTTATGAAGCGGTTCATGTATTAACTAAGGAAAAGCATTTGGCTTCAACTATTTTAGTTTATCTGGTGAAAAAATAAGATAAACAAAATTTTTTGACTTAAAATTGTGTGCACGAAGGATTTTTTCAAAAAGATAAAATTGGAGTCAATTTTTGTTGTATTGATCAGGGACTCAAAAAAAAACACTAATAGCGGAAAAATTTGATTTCTTTTTGGTTTCAATACTATTGTTATTAAAATAGGATCGCGGTAATTTGAACAACCATTTGTAACAGTTTGATCCCTATACAGTGTTTCAAAAGTTAATGGAATTTTGAATAAAAAAAACGTAAATAGAATTAATATATTACTTATGTGTTTTTTCTTTATTTTTAATTAGTTTTAATATCAATAAAATTTGAAGATTAAACCCAACCTTTTTGATGTAAGTTTCTTCTAATCCTACATTAAAACTTCAACCTGGCGGGAATAATTTGAGGATTACGAAGCCAACAATACATACTTACAGTTTTTCATCAAAAAAAAGTATTTCCACAGGATGAGCTGTGAACCAACCTTTTTCAGATATCCCCTATGTTTCCTGATTGATATGTTTGAAACACAATTATAGGATATATACGATCAGTAAAAGAAATATTACACACATGTTTAAAAAACAAAAAAAAAAAAACAAAAAAAAAAAAATAAAAAAAAAATTGAGGAAAAAAAAAAAAAAAAAAAATAAAAAAAATAAAAACAAAACAAATTGGTGAGCGTAGCGCTCCATTAGATCTCTTTAATTACTAAAACTTACCAAACTCTTTTGAGAACATATTACTTGTCTTTTAAATAATTTGAGCATTATTGAATAAGTATGTCATAAAAAAATTGTGTTATAGTTGCGTAAAACCAAAAAAGTTTACAGATTTGAGATGTTTGTGTACCTGCTGCAACCATTAAATAGAGTTAGTTTAAAAAGTTATTTCTCCCACTCTCTGAACATATATTTATACAATATGTTTTCTTTTGCCAATAGTTGCCTTTTATATAAATAGAATATTTTTATATATTGAGTCACATAACATTTTCTACAATCTTAAGAGATATTTTGCTAACTTTTTTATTTTTTTCCCAAACACCAGGTTTTTGCAAAAATCAATTTTGAAGGAAGAAAAAAAAATTTTAAAAAAAAAAAAAAACAGAATATAGGATCCAAGCACAATATATTCAGGTATGGGAGTTTAAAAACTTTAATCAATTAAACTTTAAGGATAATGTATTTTTTAGGGGTAAAGACATAAACATAATAGGTAATTTTAAACAATGTCAAGGATGGTGTAAAATAGTGTTTTAATTAGCTGCTTATTATACTAGTGTGCTATATATTATATATATTATACCCGTAAACTCTTTTAATTAATAATATATATTTATAATATATCTTATATAGTATTGTGAGTTAAAATTTATATAATAATTAATATATAGTGATGGTTGGTATACTAATTGAATTAATATTAGGGCGAAGACGAGAAGGCGTGAAGCCCCACCGATATCAATATGAAGTTATCCATTATATTTAAGTAAATGAGTTATCGTAAATTTTTAGAAGAAGCTAAATGAGTATCGAGTGTTAGATTGAAGAGAAGAGAGGGAGGTATTGAGAGAATGTAGAAAGGAATAGAGAGGGAGGGTAGAAAGAGATGAGAGAAAGCATGAGATGAGACGTAGAATCGACAAGATGACGGAGAGAGAGAGAGGAGAGGAAGAGGGAGAGAAGAGAGAGATGGAGGGAGAGAATGGAGGAGAGAGAGAGGGTGGAGAGGAGAGAGGATAAAGTAGAGAGAGGGAGAGGAGAGGGAAAAGAGAGAGAATGGGTGAGAGAATATAGCAAGAAATAATCAAGAAACTATATTTGGGCTTATTACCATCTCCGTAATTGATAGAGCTCTGAATTGAGATTGGAGAAATCTGGATGCGGGGTAAGAGAGAACGAAGTTATACTACTAAGAAGGTTACTTATGGGATAAGGATGGTGTGAAGAATTTATATAAATTTATATTGTTTATGGAAAGTCTTTACACCCAAATATAAAGGTTAATAAGAATCAGGATTTGATAAAGACTGTAATTAGTAAAAACGAAGTCTTGAATTGATGGAGAGAAGGAAGAGAGGGGGGTGATGAAATATTGATTCATTTATTAGAAATCTACCTAAAGAGGAAGAATAAAAAATTCAAAGAATAGGTAAGGGTAGAAATATTGGATGAAGATTTCGGAAAGAATCTACTTGAAGAGTTATTGGCAGATGAAGAATTGATATTTGTATTTTGATATGATTTAATGAGATGAGATTCAAATCAAGAGATAAAGGACTGAGAATGTATATAGTTAAGGCGAAGAGGAAGACAGAAATGAATACAGCTACGGATATTTATATGGGTAGTCGAAACTATTAACTTCCTCGTCAAACGAATACGAGAGGGGTCAGAGGTGCTAATGTGTTATATGTTCTCATTAACCTATAAAAGTTCTAGTCAAGTAGATTTCTTGAATGAGATTTCATTGTACAAAAAGAGATTGACGGTAGTGAGAGGGAGAAGAGGAGAAATGTTCGTAATTTATAGGCGAACGTTTGAGAAAGGAGAACCATTTGGTTTACTCGTGATAAGTAATAAAGATTACACCAGGGAGAAAGGAAAGATAATCAAGAGCTAATTTTAGAGGGGCTCGTAAGTAGTGAATGTACCTTAAAAGTGGGTTCCTTTCCTCGGTAACATAAAAATGTATATTTAGCAATACAAGCGATCGAAAAAGTTCATGTTATAAGAAGGAGAAAGAGAGAAATTTCGAATTAGAGGACGGGTATTCAATAGAAACTGATAACCGGGTTAGGGAGAAATGCAAACGAGAAGGTAATATTAGATGAGATTAGGAAAATTGAGATAGTATTTTAAGACGGAACAAACTGGTGCAAGGATTGTTAAAAGTTCAGGCGGTTTGAAGAGAACTATCCCTTTACCAGAAAGATAGCATTTGAAAATATTACCGTAAGATAAGATGTAGAGATACATCGAGAGGGAGAAAATATTGAAAGACGCGAGGGAGAGATCATTTAAGAACTAGCAGAGAAGAAAGTATTCAATTGCAGAGGTCCAAGGGTAACGAGAAGAGATACAGAAAAAAGAGATTGGAAAAAGAAGGCATTATAATGGGTAGTTAACAAGGTATTAGATATTAAGGCCTGAGTGGGAAACAACATAGGGAAGTATAAATTATTTCAAATATAAAATACGAGAGAGAGAAATGCAGCAGATGAGTTACTGAGAGGGATTAAGACAAAACAAGCGAGTGAGATGTGCGTTAGATTCTAGTTGAAACCAGGATATACGTTAGAGAAAGACGGCGAGAGATTGGTCAACAAGACCTGAATGGGGATGAAATCAAGATTTCGGAATGGGGTATGGTAACCATCGAAAAGAACGGGAGAGAGGAGAAGAGGAGAGACTGAGAGAGCAGAGAGGTGTTAAAGAAGCTCGTGCGAGGAAAGTCGAGAGAGCTCTAGGAAGAGAATGTGAGAGAGAGAGGGAAGATATAATAGTGAAAGAGCACAGAAAGTGAGGAGGATTACAAAATGTCAATGATTTAGTACGAAAAAGCGGGTTATCTTCTAAGATAGTTAAGGACTGGCGAAGTAGCATCATCAAAAGACGTGATTTTACGAACATTGCAAGATAAACCGACTAAGACGACATAAGAGGAAGTGATTTTTTTTTCAGTACGGTATGAGAGTGACGAAGAGAGGATGGGAGAGAGAGAGGGAGCTGAGAAGAGAGGGGTCTCTTAGTGTTGGATGATCAATGGCAGGGCAATGATTGATGAAGGATAGACAATGCAAAGAATTATAAATCTCAGAATTAAAAGAATATGAGAAATTACGTGAGGAATGTAACAGTGATATGAAGAGAGAGGAGATATATTCAGTGAGAAGGAATAAGGCTTGGCGCTAGACTGCCTATTAAAAGAGAAAAACCTGGAAATGATATCGCCGCAGAGGCGACGAAGTTTGCGAAGAAAGAAACTATATGTAAGAAAGAAGATATGATCCTGAGAGGAAGACGAAGGATAGGCATGACGACGATAAAGGATCGAAAGTTCATGAAAGATAGAAGAAAGAGAGAAGAGACTCAAAGAGGCAAGAGCTATTTAGAAAACATAGAATACATGGTTCGCTACAGAGAATGAAACGAAAGCTCAACTTGCACAGAAAAAGGATGGAATACTGCTGGTCTCGAAAAATGTGGTAGATCGCTACACATTGACGGCCTTAAGTTGACGTCCAATTTCTTAGCCTTTATCTTCCGCGTTAATAATTCTGACTATATATAAGTATTTATTATAAATATAATACTATATAATTCTATATAATACTAAATATATATTAATATATATATAATATATTATATAATATTATACTATATATATATGATTATATATATATAATATTATATAATAATATATATATTTAAAAAAATATATATATATATATATACTATATAGTATTTCTATATATAATATAGATATATATATGAGATATTATATTATAATCATATTATATATATATATTAAGTATAATTAAATATATATAAATATAAATATATAATTATATATATAATTTATATTAGATTATATATGTAGTTATTTATATAATAAATATTTATACTATTATAATATAGTATATATAATATATATATTATATATATATATATTATAATAATTATAATTATAATTACTATTATTTATATATGGCATAGATTTACTTTGTGGCCAGTACTCATAATTATTTCTTCAAAAACTTACTAATTAGCTACAGCCGAAAAGGCAATACATTGCTGTGAATCAACTGGCAAAATTTTATATGCATCACACACATAGTAGGATAAACAACTGTAAAAAAATAAAAAAAAAAAATAAAAAAAAAAATAAAATATAAATAATACAAACATAAAAAAAATAATTATATCTAATTATATAAAAACTACATCAATAGCTTACAGCATAACATAAACAACACAGATTCAAAGGAAATAACTCAATTTGATAATGATTAGTTCAATAAATTTTTAGTATAGCTGAAAATATGTTAATAATTAATATAAACTATGAGATATACAGTAGGAATAATGTCCTATATAGAGTAGTTGCACTTTGGCGAGTGTTGTTTGCTTTAGGCGAGCAGTGGAAAAATTATAAGTATATTCGATTATCTACACTATAGTATTTATCTATATATCTGCTAATATCTTATCATATAATACTTATAAGTATATAATATATACTATATCCGTCATCCGATATATATTAAATTAACTCAGTATACCCTTATATATCATATTATATCATATAATATCATATAATCCATCTTTTAACATAATATTATAGTAGCCCTTATTATATGATCATATATTACATATAAACCTTCATGTATATATATACTAATTACTTTTTAATATATATATAAATAATCTCTATATATATATATCTCACTTACCTCTATCTTATATATATATATATATATATATATTATACTCTTTCTTATCTATCTACTTAATATAACATATATCTTATAAATTATATTATTTTGCTAAAGGTATACTTTAATCACACATAGAAATGTAGGGGGATAAGCCCAGAACGAGGTCTGAGAACAAAGGGCGGGCGAAATGTATACATATTTATAATACGTATAGTGAGGAGTATGCAGGTCACTGAGAGGAACAATAAATGATAGTATCATAAACTCTTCATCCAAAAATTATAATTAAAAAGAAGAAGATGGGTAATATCGCCGGGTTTCAGAGAGCGAAACCTAAACACGGTAGGGGTGGGGAATTAGTAAGTAATAAAAAAAGCTTCAAGTACAAGGAAGGAACACGAAGAGAAAAAAAAGAAATAATTGAACATAGCCTTATTTAAAAATTGGCGATATTACTTCATTGTTTATAAGCAAAAAAAAAAATTAATAGAAAGTCATATTTTATTTTTAAAGATTAAAAAATTAAAAGGTTAATAATAATAAGCATATCTAAGCATAGATAGTATAATGATTAAATAATAATTTTTTTTGTATTTTTTATTCTTATTTAATACTTTAACTATAATAAAAATTTTAAAAAGGATTTAAAAAAAATATGTGATTAATTTTAATAATTAGTAGAATATTGTAGTTTTTGAGATTTTTTTTTTTGTTTTTTTTTTTTTTATTTATTTTTTTTTTTTTTTTTTTTAAAGTCTTTTAAGAAAATAAAATTGGAAAAGAAAGGAAAGCAATGTATTTAAATTTTAGATGTAGAATTTATGTATTGTAGTTTTTTGAGACTATTGAAGTAATGACCAAAAAAAGTAGAAAATATTTGAAATAGTTTAATTCTTTATAAATTATAAAATTTTTATTAAAATAATATTTAATATAAATATAATAATAATATTATATTATAATATATGTATAGTAAAATTGTGAGTATGATATATATACTAGTATATATATATATTATATCTATGGATATATATATATATATATGATGTGAAAATTTTACATTATTGAAGGAAAGAAAAAAAAAGTTAAGACTTCTTCGTCTTGCCTTCTAAAGTATGTCAAATATAGAAAGATTAAATAAAAAGTATTTAGATTAAAAAAATTATTGATATAAAAAAAAACGAACTATAGGGAAATTAAACTGCAAAATGAAAAAATACTATATATAATTGTTTTATATAATATACAGCTAATATATATACTATAACTAAGCTAATATGTACTACAATATATATAATAATATTATTGATATATATATAGCTATAATATAATTATATAACTATATGCTATATAATATATAGTATTATATATATATATATAGTAGTATATTAGAAAAGATAATAGTAATATAATATAATATTATAATTTCTATAGATAGATTTATATTATATATAATATATACTATTATAAATATTAAATATATATAAATAATATTAATATTATATATACTATAAATTAAATATTTAGTATATATATATATATAGTATATATATGTAATATATATATATATATATATATAATTATATATATATAATCATATACTACTATATTATAACTAATATATTACTATATATATAATAAGTATATATACGATTATACTAATATATATATATATATATAATATATATATATATAATACTATAATATATATATATATATATAATATATATATTATATAGTACTATTATATATTTATATAGCATATAAATATTTATATATATATAGTATATTATATAATATATAAGTATATATATATATTAATATATATACCTGAAATTATATATACTATATATATATATATACGTTATATAGTATAATATATATAAATATATATATAGATATATATATACGTATGTATATACAGTAATATATTATATATACTTAATATATACATATAGTATATGTGATAATTATATAGGAAATAGTTAATAAAGGATTTTTGATTTGAGCGGGATAATAAAAATGTGTATAAAATTAAGAAGGGAATGAGGAATAAAATTATAAACTTTTCAATATTTAAAATTCTATATATTAGAAATATTAAAAGTGTAAGAATTTTAAAAGAAGAATTTTAAAATTTATATTTTTCATTATTGTAATTAATGCTTTTTTTAAAAATTGCAAATTTTTTTAAGATTTGTATTTATTTATTTATTTATTATTATATTATTATTACTTATTAATTATTATTATTATTAATTTATTATGATAAATAATTATACTAATTAATTATATACGATTAGTTTTTTTTTTTTTTTTATTTTTTTTTTTTTTGAATTATATTTTTTAGAGCATAATTTAAAAAAAAATATAAATTAATTGTAACATATTTAAGGGGGCTAGAGCAAGAAGGGGAGAACATAAGGGGGGAAAAGATGTACATAAGAAGTAGTAAAGCAAAGGGAGGAAGAGAGATAAAGAATAACATTAAATATGAGCTTTAACAATAGTCGTATTAAATTTAGTTTAAAAAAAAAAAAAAAAATTTAATTAAATTAAAACAATGTAGGAATTAAATTTAAATAGAAGGGGAGAGAGGTTGGAGTATAAGAATATAAGATGGGAGGAAGAAAGGAAAAAAACAAAGGATTAAAAAAAATAATAATCTATTATATATTAAAAAATGATAAAATAGAAAAATATTATATATATATATATATATATTATAATATATACATATATATATATAGTATAATATGATATATATAATATATATAATATCGGAAGTATTATAGTAATATATATATATATATAATATTATATATATATATATACTATATATATATAGATATATATATAAATATAGTTATATATATATATATATATACTTATAATACTTATATTAATATATTTTATAATATACTATGATATACTATACTATATATAGTATATATATACTAATTACTATTATATATCATATTATAATTATATATATATATATATATATATAGTATAATATATTTCAATAATATATATAATATATAGTTATATATATTATATAGTATATATAGTAGTATATATAGTATATACTACTACTATATATATATATATTATATATATATATATATATAGATATATATAATTAATAGTATATACTATAGTTAGTATATATATATAATATAAATATATGATATAGTATATATATTATAATATACTATATATATAATATAGATATATCTAATATATACTATATATATATATATCCTATTCATTTATTATTTATTACTTTACTCTAGCACTTGGACATGTTTTTCATCTCTATTATATATGCTAACTGCCATCCATCCATTAAATGTTTGCGGAGTATTAGTGTCGTGCTGCTTGTGCTATAGAATGTAACAAAAAGTGATCTTTAAATGATTTTTAAATCATAAGAATAATATTTTTATATAATTACAATATCAAATGTTATTTTTATTATCTTTCTTAATTTGTTTATATTAATAAAGAATTAAAATTTATGTGCAGGAAATAATGCATTTATTAATATTTTATTGAATATAAAATAATATAAATAAGTTTTAATAAGCTAAAAAATAATAATATCGTCTTATAAAAATATAAGAATATTCTTCAACTTACTATATATATAAGTATACTATATAATAATATACACTCTATAATAATTACTTAATTTATATATAAATCTAATCTCTAATCTCTATTATATAATATACTCTCTATATATATATAGTAGCTTTCTCTCATATCCTACTATATCTATTATTATCTCATCTTAATATTAAATTATATCTTTAAGTTATTATCATAATTAATATATATTATTGTGTATGTCTTTGAGTGTTTGATTGAGTTGCGTGAGTTAGTTGTGGTAAGTTGGTGGCATAATTCACCATATTTGTTTTTCATTTTGTTTATTTATTTCAACTATTATTTACATTAATTATACTGGACTTACGTTACCTCCTCCATATAGTCTAGTTCTGAGCTGTATCGTCGTATTACCTTGTGGATTCTTAGCCAGTGTTCTCTTCGCGGGTGTTGTGCTGACCGCTTACATTATCAATTGTTAAACTGGGTGATTATGCTACCTATGAAGGTTATACAACTACGATTGACATATATCTTAAAGACCGGTATTTTGTCAACTGAAATACATCACGCTAACTAGGGGTGAACTTTCTTCTCACTTAGTAATGAGCGCCTTCAGTACAGTTCCAAGTCTTTTGTTCATAACTTTTATGTGATTTATCATTCCCTTATTTTTGTTCTGTCCAGCTACAAGGATATATGTACCATACTTTCACATACTTTCGGTTCTTGCATTTTTGTTGGCTTTCTAATATTCTACTTTAAGCATCATACTCTTTTACACGCCTTTATTTTTTATACTTTTGTATCTCACGCACCCTTGCTTATCACTTGCTCACGTCACACTCTCACTCGACCATAACTTTAGCATTGCCAATCACCTAACGGGTCACCTTGCTGGCTCACGTTATTTATTATCTGCTAATAATCGTTCTATCCCTAGGGTGATGCGTTCGTTCACCCTTTTAATACCCAACGCTTTATATCAACTCTTCAGCCGACAAGTCAGTGATCGATAGAGGAGACAAATTATTTTTATCAGATTGTATGATTATGTTAAATTATAAATTATAGAAGTAAGTTGCTGATGTTTAGTGTCTATAGAACTCAGCTCGCGTGGTGAACGTTTTTATACGGAGTCTAGTCCAAGTACTCACTGTCACACTTCTTGAACGCTCAGCTAAGCCGTGCTCATGCAAAGGTTTATTTATCTCGCACACAGAATCTATACTATGTATCTGTGGATTATTAGATCATGAGATGCCCTTGTCTTTGGTCAAGCTTTAATTTTTTTTGAATAGAATATCGGCTTTCTTACGGGCACTTATAATTGCGTATAAAGCAGAGTAATCTATATAATGATATGTGATAATGAGAGTGGACTACTGAGAATTGGGTCAAATTGTTGCGCGTTTAATCCAAGCTTGTAAGAATTTTATTGAATTAAATTTTTTAGAGTCAGAAGACTATATCTAGCTCAATTTACATGTATCATTGTCGTCCCACATGATTTATTATACTCACTATATATTTGAAAGCTCTCAGTTGTGTGTATATTGAGTTTTTATATAAAGACATTCAGTGGTGGGGTGTATAGTGAAGTGAGACCATACAAAGAATTGTATATAGATCATATAGTGTGAATAGTGCTCACAAAATAAGATAATAAGGTGACTAGCAACTTTTAATAAGATTTATCTGATAAATTAAATCCTTTTCAACATAAAATACTGACAATATAAAACTAATATTAGGGTACATTTGTAAATATTAAGAATTTCTTTCATCTCTTATTTACATTCATGACATACTGAGAGATACATATTATTCGATCTAAGCAACTGCTAAAGTGACCAGAGATCTCCGTATCCTAAAAGTTATTCAATGTCATAGGCTTACTCACCGACTCCGATTTGTTTCTAACCTACACGAAATCGCACAGCTACTACGTATACTAATTCAATCATTCACCCTCACTCACTCACTCTCTCACTCTAATACTCACTCATACCTCACTCACCGATCACCCCCCTACTATCTAACTAGTACTACCCGCTCTAATATTTTGAAAAACCGTATTTCCTAATTCTATGTACTAGCTTCACCGAAATTGCCAATCCATAGCTTCTTCTCGTGAACCTGTCCTTTTTATTTTAAGCTTCGACATCTTCAAATATCGCTCGAAAACTTAACTTACTCATAACTTCCATAATTCATCGAAATGCGCTGTTTAATTTATGCCACATACAATTGGCGTCGACCCGCCCTTTTTTTATTTGCATTATCACCGCTCACTTAGCCCCTAGTCTTTTTTATTTAATCTTACCCTACACCTAGTGAACTTAGATACGTTCTTTTGATATGTTCACGGTACAGTACACAGTTTACGCCGCCTCTATTCTTCTGGTCCTTTTGACTATAATTCTTTTATCGCAGTCCATTCTACCTATTATTCTATTCTCAGCAAGTTTAATCAGGTTATTTTCCACTTCCTCATGCACGGCCTATTACTACCTTATTTTTACCGGTAAGTTCACTTATGAGGTTCCGCCTCACACTTGGTGAGTTTCAAATCACTTGCTGTCATTCTTTCTTTATTTTTATTATTCGTGACGCTGGTATCGTTGCCGGACTAGAAATAAATTTTGATCAATGCGTGCTTGATAATAAATATTTTTCGCATAGTTGACACCCGCCCCCTCATTTATATGGAGTGAGTGAGCCTGTATAATCGCTAACCGCTACTCCACTTGGCGCGTTTTTATTTCGAAGCGGCGTAAATCTGTCAGACAAGCAAAGCCAGTCATGTTTTCTCTTCGACCCAGCTTTAGTATTTATACTTTCGCGATACTTCTTTTTAGACTTCTCATATCGGATGCAACCAGCTCACAAAATACGAAGAATAGAATTACTGAGCAACAGATAATTAAAAAGATTTCAATAAAATAGAATATTACATAGATGCACTATTCAAAGTAGCATATTAAACAATTCTTTATTCATTATAGAATGAATAAAATCTCTAGTGTATGTATCTCCTCACCTCATAATATAAACTAATGACTCGTTGAGGCATCATATATGTACATAATCTTATATATAGGTGTGGATTTACTTATTAATATTGTAGTATAATAGCATATTTGGATATTCAATTAATCGTTTTATTATTTTTACTTAATATCATTTATCATCTTTTTATATATATATTATAAATCATATTATAATCAAACTTCTTCCTATTATATTTATATATATTTATTATATTTATCTTAAGTTACTTCGTTATAAATTGATCATTTCTCTCTATATAAATATTAAATATTAATATATATATTATAGTACTTATATTATATATAAAATAATTAATCTATTTATATACGTCTATAGATTCATATCGAGCTCTATGAAGTAACTACGTTCTTTTTTCTACTAACATACTATAACTCCCCACAGCGCTAGCTAATAAATAATTATGTCTGATCTACACTTAACAAATGTAAGGCTACCCCCATCTGACTATTTTACTATATATATTAATCATATACTCTATTCTATTATTATATCATCTTTTAATAATATTATAGTATATATAATAATTATAATCTTATAATCCTATATTTATGTATATATAGTTAAAATGTGCTTATTATTATAAATTATTCTTACTCTATATTATAATTCTCTATCCCTAAATAGTAAAATTAATTTATCACCTTTTAAAATTCTATATTAATTATATATCATTATATAAGTATATATATTACGTATGATTATATATATACTCTGCTATTATCCGATATATCTATATATAATTAGATTCAACGTGTACCTTAATTCTTTACTGCCCGTACCTACTTTTGAACCCGTCAGGTCCACTTATTTACTTCATATCTCTCTTTCTAATCATCTTTAATATTCTGACCTTATAAATCCCGGCCTGGATTAGGTGAGCCTGTATCCTTATCCTCGTTCCTCAGTTCTACACTACGGCACTAGGTTTTTCTTCCGTTCAGGTATCAGTCCGGTACACTCACGTTTCTATTTTCTTTCAAATGTCTACGACGTTATTCGAACTTAAGAGTCCGTTCTTAAGTTAATTTCTCTACGTTTGACTTTTTAATCCGTATACTTATTTTGTATTCGCCTTATTCTTTGCCTGTTGATTAAATACGCACCCCTTGCCCTCACTATCCGCTCAGGCTCCCGACATTCCTTTTATAATTTACACGTCTATTCTATATATCTCTTATTCTTTTATATATATATCTATATATATCTAGATAGTAATCTATCTCTAGTCTCTAATCCTATATATCTAAGTATAATATATTATTAATTTCATAGATCATATCTAATCTATAATCTTACTTATTTTATATCTTAATTATATTCTATTTATCTATCAACTTACCTATCTTCTATACCATATTTTAATAAGTATATATACATTAATACGTCTATATCTATATCTTTCTAGTATCTAATTTCTACTAATAGTATATATCTATTCTTAATCTCGTTAATTACTTATCGTCTCTTTATCTATTATTCTATATTATAATATTATTAATAATTATCATTATTAATTAAATAATTATATTATATCCTATAACAGTATACTCGAAGAATTTTAGCCTACTTGAGATATCGGATATGGAGGTATAGGTATGCTTTGTCTACTGAATGGATCAGAATAGAAAGTATGGTGGTGGTCAGTTATATGGTATGAGACTAGGTATTTCTAGTGATATTATTCTGAATAAACAGAATAAGGACACAGTTATACGCAATGCCGTATACATAGAGTTTCTGATAGTAGAGAGATTTATTGAACAAGAGTAGTAGAAAAATTAGAAGCAAGTATTGGTGAATATTTTAAATGTATATTATGTCAGGGGCCGGGTATATGAAATAAGACTGAGTTATGCAGGAATGTATATCACTTGCGTCACTTCGCTGCAATTACCGGTGATTAGCAGCTTATGCTCCAGAAACGTGGAGCGAGATTGATAGGCTATTTGATTGGCTTTTGGACGTATTAGCTAACCGCTGTTTAATGGAGAAGCTAAGTTTTCGTGACTGAGCTTTGGCGGAGCGCTCAAAGTCTGTTACCCTATAATCTCGGGTAACTACATGCGTATACATAACGTTAGGTAATAACACTGTCGGTATTTATACGGGACCTTAGTACTTATTTTTTCTTTTCAAGTGTTAGCAGGAAGAGATATATAGTTCTTATTTTTTGGTCTCAGTTTGAATGTCATTCACTGATGTGACCCTGATAAGGGCCTTGATTGTGCCGCTCCATGAGTTAGTTTTATTTCAGAACGTGTATTGAGCCTTTGAAGTAAGACTATCCTATCTTATTCATTAGTAACTCAACACGTACTAGATAAATGCTGGAGTCAGAAAGTAAGTTTACTTATGTCATCGTTATTTTAGTCTTTGCCACTGATCTACCACTTTAAGATTTATATTTTGCATAGCTATGAACATTCATTATATTCTTATTTGTTAGTTTATATGTACAGCTTTCTGCCCGTAGAATCCACCTAATGATCTGGTATATTTTTATTTTTATTTTTGGTGAGTGAGGGCCGGTTCGTCTAGGTGTTACGCATTATTTTATGGCGTTCGTAACTAAGTCGTATGGCTTTTCTAGCTTCTCGCGGCGTTATGGGCGGGCCGTATCTCTTTTCTATTGGTGTTGCTCATTTATTAATTTGGCTTTTTGGGTTACTGGCAGCTTCGAAGGTGGGCTGGTAAGGGGAGGCGTACTTACGGGTTTAGTGAGTATCTAGTATCACTTCGAGCTCGCTGTCCCTGATATATTATAGTTTATATATCAAATTAACATTAGAAAACTAATTCGGAAATATAATTTTCCTCTGTTGAAGGATTAATTTTTTTTTTTTTTAATTATTACAAATTATTCGAATTAACATCAATAATCGCACACGCTAATCTCACTCATCTTCTTTCAATTTCAGAACCTTGTCACCGGCCTTATACTCCTACTCACCTCTCGTGAGTTTCGCCTGCTGTGGATCTATCAATCAGACCGTGGTAGGCTGCCTCCTCACTATTTTAATTTCAGTGATGATTGCTCATATTGTGTATTTTTATGTGTGGCGATCTGCAGCGAGTTGTCGCGGATCATGTGTCGCGAGCTTTTGGCAGGTAGTGTCCACGCAAGATTATACTTAGAACGGTACAGGTTTACCATAGCAGTGTATATTAAAGTTCACTTGACTAATCTTATACACCTTCTACTTTCCTTTATCTTGATCTTTTTGTGAAGATAAAAAGACCTTGGTCCTTGCAATCTTATTTTCTTTTTTTTCTTATGATTATTTGAGTACATGTTTCGCACTTGCTGCTCTCACTAGTGAGGTCCGTTCTCAATTAATTTGTACGTAATACACTCTGTTGTGTATTGTTATAATTTTATCTGTGTAACTGGGTACTATTTTGTATAGCCCTATATAGACTATCGTACTACTTTGCTTTCTATTATTTTGCTTTGGTTAATATGCATTGTGACCGTATCTAGTACTCACCTCACGCACCGTGTTTATTGCTTACTTATCTACTATTGTATTCTTATTTATATTATATTATTCTTTAAATTATTATTAATTGTTATCTCTTTTAAAACAATGGAAAAGGGAAAAATATGTAATCATATATTTAATACGTGTGATCTTGTTTTATATATATTAAATCTATCCATTTATCTATTCTTGTAAGCTATTAGATATTTACCTCATTTTGTCTAGTGTGGGCCACTAATGTCTACCTATTGTAAATTACGCTTTTTAAGTTATTTTTTGAATTTTACACGGAACTTAGTAGCTATTTCTTTTGGAGACGTAATCATTGTAGTTGTAACGGCATTCCCATTATTCTGTATCTTTTCTCATGTGATTTTGATCTATTCTATTATGGTATTCTCTGTAATTCCATTGAATAATATCTACAATTATTTTAAATTTTAAAATTTTTTATATAGATATTATTTTTTGAGAGCATTCTTCGAGCGTCTGTGCACATACACGAATTAGTAACTCAAGTACCTTAGAGATAGAAAATCTTTATTATATAATACTTATCTCGATTTAGCTTTTTATAATATCAGTATAACTTTAATATAGAAATGTGTGGCATTTCCATTATGAGTTCGAGCTTCGATAGTCTGTGTTTAATAGAATTCTTCTATTATTTTAAAATTAATTGTTGCTATTATTTCAGATAAATATCTAAATTATTCGTACTTCTTGGGCGTAGTTATACTTATTTTTTTTTTAATTTGTGGTTACTCTGTTACGATAAATTAAATTTGTGTTATATTCGCATATCAAAGTATTAACATTTATTACTTTTTACTATTGATAAGTGCACTTGTTGGGTTTGTTTTTCTTGGTACGCTCCCTACTGGGTCGTTCCTGCTATTGTTCTCTACAGTGTGAAATGAGTTCTGTGTGATGGTAATTTTCATGGAGACAATTTTAGATATAGTCAATCAGCCATTGGGTATAAGGGTTACAACTCTCTCATAATGACACAACATTCAAATGGGTAGAAACCTCATCACATCGAATGTTACATCTGAGTGTATCTAAATCGCAATAATGTTGTATTAAGAAATATATATTATTCATCAATTTATTGTCAGAAGTATAGTGCTTTGAGACTCGCAGTGTGAGGGTCCGTTTTCTTTTACATACAGGGTATTGATCACTCAAAGTTCATATTACCCACGGTGATTTTGAATAATCGCTGGGAATGTTATAAAGTACTATAATTCTTTTCATTCCTGGGGAACTTACTGTATAATAAAGTCCACAAATTATTTTTTTAAACAGAACATTTAAGTACAATTGTTCATGACTTACATCTATGAGCACTAGGAATTACACGTCCATGACTATACTCTGCATGTATAATTGTTATAATTTGAAGTCCAGATGTACCATGCACATATTATTACATACTTCTATTGTGCAAATCATATCGCACACACTGGCATGGTGTATGCGAGATAAATATTAGACATTAGTGATATATAAACATTGTGCGGTCAAATCATCTGTCCATGTCACAGACAAAGTCCAAGATATTGGATCTTATCTAATATTTATCTTATACGGATGATAATTGTCTTAAATACAATACATTAGCGTGACCCATAAGATAGAAATAACTTATTAAATAATATAGTGAAATAAAAGAATATGAGGTTAATGTCATCTATATAATATAATTACTATATATTATATATGTATATATACTATATTTTATACTATATTAGAAATGTATATATATATATAGTATATCTATAGTATATCTAATAATATATATAGTATAATATAGTATATTAGTTACTATATATTCATACTTATAATTAATAATTCCTATTCATTCAAATTATTCATATATATATATAATAGTCTATATATATATAAATATATTAATGATTTAGTGCATGGCAATAAGAATATTATGATATTATTATTAATAGATGGCAGGAAAATACTATATATAAATGTTTTTTTATCAATATATTAGTATATATGCTTGTTTTAATAATTTTGGTATGACAGGAGCTGTCGGTAATATTGTATTTGAGGCTTTAGAAATATTTTTTATTAATTGGTTATTTTGTCTTCTTCAAAATTTATTTTTTACATTCAAATTAATAAGATTAGTATCAAAAATTGATATTGTATTAAGTTTTTACAATTTTTGGAATGAGATATATGTAAGTTATATCTATTTAGATATATTTGAATATTTAAATAATGTAGATTAACTTTAGTTTGAGTGAAGAACTTGTATAAAAAGAATATTAAATTTAATTTCGTTTGTAGTATAATTTTATAAATAATTTACCTAATAAGGATCATTTATAAAAAATTATATAATTATGTTTGATAATCATTGAAGTTATCTTAATAGAAGATCTAATAATACATAAATATATATAGTGTACGAATCAATGAAATAGTAACCCACTAGAAATTGTTGTAAAGATAAATATAAAGATACATAATATTCACACATGAGTACTGAATCATTCGTTGTTATTCCTCTCGAGAAATAAACAAACTGTCCATAGTTAATGGCCGATTACACAAAAAAAGTCTTCTAGTTTTTATTTCTATACACTCTTGTTTTGCTCCTTATGAATTATCTTCTTATATAATAATAATTAATCTTTTATATACGTTTCTTATATGTTAATCATAACAAATAACACATTATTTAAATTATTTCGTTTTACTTTTAAGGGAAATGGGGCATCAAGATTCATAACACTTTCAGCAGTATATATTTAGGAAGATTTAATCAACATTATTAAATTGTTTATATATTCTCTCTCATATAATCTCTATCTTTTACTAACTACCTCTCATCGATCTCTTAGTCCTGCCGGTTCTATCAAATTTGACGTGCGTATGTTAATCGCTATACCTCTCGACCATCTGGCAGCCTCTCTGTGAGCTTTAAATATTACCCTGTATTAACGCCGATATCTCTCTTTTCTTTGTTTCTTTTGTTAAATTATTTCTTAACCGAATCTTTCTATCACTTCCACCCCCCGTGTTTTCATTTGCGTCTTTCCCCGTGACTGTTTACTTAATCCTTACTCGTATATTCGCAATATCAGTCTTGTTTTTTGAGCTTCACAGCCCTAAGTAGGTCATGAGGCTCGATGTATAGCCCGGGTATCATTTACTTATGCGATAAATAGAACTGTATGAATATATCTTGCTACTTTTTATTATAGTCCCCCTCGGCACTAACCCTCACTCAGTTATCGCTTGACTGTATTTACTAGGGTAGTCTTTCGTCATTTGAAGGAGTGGTTTCTATCAGCTATTAATAGTTGACTTAGTGCAATGTTCATTATCTTCATTTGCCTGCTATAGATATGTCCTTCACTATCAGGGCTGTGATCATGTCCCCCTACGATATGTGGAATATGTCAAGGTCTCGATGTGTGATTTGAATGCATTGGTATTGGTTACCGGGGATACTTTGCATAGTAGCACTTGTGTATAGATGTGGCAGCGTTATAGTTATAATTCGTTGTACTACTAATTATTATTTAATTCATTCTAACATCCCCTTAATAATCATAGAGTGTGTTTACAGATGAGTATAGTATAGGAATGAGTAGGTAGTGTATGTCACGTGAGGCGTCTTCACGGTGTTGAGTAGTTAATTATTTCGTATTGTACGTTGCGCTACTAGGTAAACGGTTATGGTTTATTTTAACTCTTTTTAAAGTTATTAAGTGTTGTGAACTACTGGACCATGTAATCCTTAATTTCAATAAATGTACTTGAACAATTTTTGTGTAGTCCAAGACCTATTTATTATATAGTATTGGTTATATACATTATTGTATTGAGTGATATTTTTATTTCTTGATTTCTATTACTTAGTGTTCTATATTAGTAAGTTTT
>JABUQX010120428.1:12500-45543 GCA_015478945.1 Trachelipus rathkii | reverse complement strand
CAATTCTTTCTCACACCTAGGCATGCCCCTAAGATTGTCCATCTGAACACATTGAACTTTAGACTTATACTTTCTTATTTCCAGACCATAGTTCTCACTTACTAGACAATAACAACGGGTAAACAACATAACATACTGTCATGCTAAGACACCTAGCGCACTAAAAATTAAGCCCTTTACAATTTATTTCCAACGATTTTAAATTGCCCAGCCACCTTCCTGCCATTCACAACTTTACCTCACTAAACTCTGCATCATCCGTATCCCATCTCATCCAACATAATACCCTAATATTATAAACTCAGCACACTTTGTTCCGCTGCTCACCACTAAATCATAACTTCACCACTGAGACTGTTCCTCACTCACAACCATTAACCTTACTCTTATCTTACGTTTACTATTCAAACCCTCCTTTTACACACCCTGCAAATCCCTCTACCAACCTCTTCAAAACTTCTCAGATTCGCCACACAAAACCAAATCATCCCAGCAATATAATATTGTAGGGGCACCCTTCCACATAACATCTCCATTCATTTCTAAACACCATATTTCTGTCACGTCCACCTTCAAGTTCTTTCAATTAACCCTTATCCATATATTACATAATTGAAATAAAACCAAGCGTAGACATAAACACACCCTGTCTTCACTTCCGCTACTCTAAATAAGCTATAACAATCGTTTTTGACACATTTATTCTTACACACAGCCACTATTCAATCATACATTTACTATTTGATTTTACCATTCAGAAGCCTTCACCAAACACTATATACACTACACCTGCCATAGACCTTTCCCTATTATTATCCCTATCATACCCCTGTTGCAAATCCAATAAATCTAAATACAATTTATTCTTCCTCTCCCTCATGTTCTCTATCATTGCCATTCAATGTAAGATTTTTGATCCACAACATCCAATCATTAACTACTCCTAAACGCCACCTTGTCCTTCACCAATCAGTCCTATCAGTTTCACTCGCAATCGTGCACTCTTTCGCACCCAAAACACCATCATATAATCTTCCCTAAGAACACTTCAATAAACTAGAATACCCTATAATTCTAACAGTTCCCTTTATCTCCTTACCCTTATAAAGGGTACTATTACTGCTCTCCTTCCAATACCTTCGGAACTATAACCCTCCATAAACGCTTTATTACACAACTTCAAGATCCAATCAATCTATCATTGCTTTTAGTACATTCAACCACGCTTCTTTTTTTCTTTTAACCGCTTGCAACCACCTCTTCATTCCACCACTCACTGATTAGATTACTTACTTCTAACTTAGCACACCCATCATACTTCTTTTGCACTTGACTAACAATTGCTTCTTCATTTGCTTCCAGATTTATTCAGTTTAAACTTGTTCACATTCACTGATTTACTGCGAGCGTTCTCTATCATACTTATCCTTAATACCTTGTTCACTAAACTTCTAACTCTTAATTTTACCCACTTCCTTCTTTATCACCTTCCTTCCATCCAAGTCCCCACTAACTTAATTTACATAGCACAAACAAAATGATTCGATAATCCCATTTCCTAAACCCCTCACTGATTTAACACTCCAACACATACTTGCAACATCTTCTTCACCAACACAAAATCAATCATTACCTTTTCACTTCGATACCACTCTACCTACACCAACTCTAGTATTACTTATGGATACTCTTGTGTTTTAAAGAAAGTCATTACATTACCACACATACCTCTCTCCTTACAAAATCCAATCACCTTCCTACCATTCTTCATTTTTTCCTGACACCCCAAACCACCCTGTTATACCATCCTTTTTTGAATATATATATATTATATATATATATATTATTATATTTTATATATATATATATTATATATATATATATATATATATATATATATATTATATATATATTATATATATAAAAATATATATATATATATATTATATATACACTGTATACATAAAATCCGATTAATATTCAATATTTAGGCCTAGAAAGGGTATTGGTACTGTTGTATAATTTAAAACATCTTTAATATACATAAAAAGAGGTAATTTTAAAAAAAAAACAAAAAAAAAACATTTTGGTTTAAAAAAAAACGTGTTTTTTTTTCAAAAAAAAACCAAATTAAAAAAAAACGTTTTTTTCACAACCCTACATACGCCTTTTGCAAATCCATAAAATCTAAATACAATTTATTCTTCTCTCACATTTTCTCAATCGTTTGTTTCAATGTAAAAATTTGATCCACACATCCTCTACCACTTTTAAACGCAACCTGTTCTTAACCAATCAGTCCCTCAGTCACTCTTTCAACCAAAATACCAGCATATATCTTCCCTACAACACTCAATAAACTAATTCCCTTATAGTTCCCCTAAATCCCTCCTTACCCTTATATAAAGGTACTAATACTGCTCTTCTCCAATCTCTCGGAACTATACCCTCCATAAAATACCATCATGACCACCTTCTTTCACCAAGACGAGGTAAGGTGCGTAACATGCACCGGAAACAGAAAAGTATAAGAAGAATATGACGCAAGTCGAAAAGAGCGCCCAGCCTTACCGCCCCTTTATACCTTTTAGTGAGAACTCGTCGCAGTCAGAAAATCCACCCAAGAGCTTCACGGGACCGAGACGGACCCTCACTATGGCATCTCGTCAATGTGGGGTTCGTCTCTTGGCCCAGGTGGGTCAGAGCCATACCCCCTCACAAAACCCCGCCATTCACTCCTATTATGCACTTTTCTTGTCGCCTCTGACAAACTCACATTTTTCTCCTCCGGGCATTCCTTTACTGACTCAATCCACTTTTTCTTCTTCGGTATCCCAGCCAGTCGAGTCCTAGCACACTCACCACTATACATCCGCTTAACCAACCGACTATCATCCATCCTTTCCACCATGACCAAATCATCTCAACGTACTTTCATTTATTCTCTAATTTACGCCTTTCTTCACACCACACAACTCCATAATACGTTTATTCCTCATTTTATCAATTCTTCTCACACCTAATACGTCCCTAAGATTGTCCATCTGAACACTTTCTATCTTAGATCTATACCTCTTATTTCAGACCATAGTTTCACTACTATACATAAACACAGGTAACAACATACCTTCATGCAAAACCCTAACGCACTCAGACTTAGATCCTTCTCACCCACCATGGATATAATTTCACCAGCCACATTCCTACTATTCACAACTTTCCTACTACATTCTGCATCATCCGTTCCCTTTTCATCCAACATATATCCTAAATATTTAAACTCGGATACTTGTTCCAGTTGCTCACCATCTAACAGGACTTCACACCGCGGACTCGTCCTCACTCACTATCATAGCCTTACTCTTATCTACGTTTACTTTCAAACCCCTCCTATTACACACCCTGCCAAATTCTTCAGATTCACCACACAAAACAAAATCAGCATACAATAAGCAGAACTCTCCACTCTCTTCCATTCTTCAACATTCTAACACCTTCCCCTGCCACCCCGACCTCTAATTCTTTCATAACCCCCCCCCCCATCAATATACAAATTAAATAACCAAGGAGACATAACATCCCTCCCTCACTCTGCTATTAATATTAAACAATAATTATAATAATATATATTATATATATATTATATAATATATATATATATATATATAATATTATAATAATATATAATAATATATACTAATAGTATATATATATTATATCATATATATATATATATATATATATATATATCATTAGAGGGAGAGTGCTACGCATTACTCGAAGCGATGAAATTAACTCCATTTTTTAATGGCGCGTCTTTCTCTTTTGCGTTCATATCTTTCACACACTTATCCTCAGGCAACATAATTACTGACCACCATTTATCCACATATCATATACACAATACTTAAAGTACACACCCCTCTTACTAAGATACTTTACAGACATTTCCACCTACTAATCATATCCCTGAATGGTGTGGCGGAGAAAGAATTGCCCACATCGTATGCCTTGCGTGTCGTAGAAGGCTAAGGGGACGGGTTGATAGTGGGTTGGCTGCCTACTACCATCTATTTCTTGCCGGAAATGCTAAATGACAGGCCTCGGAGAAAGTCGTGACCCGCCGGGCCTTCTATCTTTCGGCGAAATGTATGAATCGTATGGGTAATGGAATGTCAAGAGGAATAAACTGTCTGAGGAGAAGAGGCAGAGAGGTGAAATGAATGTATTTAGAAAGGGCAAATTTGATTTGCTCGCTGTGACTGAAACAAATATGAAGGGAAACGGTAAAGATTGAGTTGGTGTGGTAAATGTGTGTGTGCTGGTGTGCAAATGAATGAGAGAGGAAGAGAACGAGTTGCAATTTTGATGAGTGACCTGTGGGTACGAAGCTATGGTAGACTTTATGTGTGTGAGTACTAGAATTTCTAAATAGGTTAAATTTAAGTGAAAAGGTCAAGGTATTGTGTGGTTGTGACGTAGGTCCATCTGAGGGAAACGTTGAAGAGAGTACGATGTTTTGGGATAATCTGAATGATGTTCTTGATTGGTGTGGAGTAGGAGCATCAGATTGATAGTTTTGGGGGACCTGAATGGGTTGGAAGGTGATCAAAAAAGGGATGGTATATCAGGTGCGTTTTGGGGTGGCGGGAGAAAATGAGGAATGGTAGGAAGGTGATGATTTCTGTGAAGAGAGAGAAATGTGATGCTGGTAATATTTGCATCAAAAATAAGACTATCCATAAGTATACTAGAGTTGGTGTAGTAGAGATGGTATCGAAAAGTGAAAAGTATGATTGATTTAGTGTTGGTGAAGAAGGAAGATGTTTGAAAGTATGTGTTGGGATGGTTAAAAAATTCCCCCAGGGGGTTTTTTGTTTTTAAGGGGTTAGGAATTGGATTATCGGATCATTATTGTTGTTCTTGTAAAATTAATGTTAGTGGGAGCATGGATGGAAAGGAAAAGGTGATACGAAAGTAAGTAGGTAAAATTAAGAGTGAGAAGTTAGGAGAACAACAATAAGATTAAGTATGTAAGAGCGCTCGCTAGAAAACCGTTGAATGTGAACAAGTTGATACTGAACAAATCTGCGGGCAAATGAAGGAAGCAATTGTTTAGTAGTGCAAAGGGAAGTATGTGGATGTGCTAAAGTTAGAGAAGTAAGAATTGTTAACAGTGAAATGGTGGAATGAAGAGGTGCTGAAAAGCGGTTAAAGGTAAAAAAAAGAAGGCTTTGGTTGAATGGCCTTACATAAAAGCAAATTGATGAAGGCTCAAAAAGAAAAGATGCTTGAGAATATATATAAGGAGGAAAAAAAGAAATACTAAAAGATGCTATACGCTAAAGAAAACAAGATTTTCCATAGACAGATTATTAGGCGTTATGAATGAAATTTACTATCAAAATAGGAAGCTCTTTCTGAAGGCGAAACGACGAAAGGGGTTAAGAAATAGAGAATAAGGGGAATCTGTCTTAGAATAATGAATAGGGATGGTGCTTTTGTAACTGATGAAATGGGTGAGAGGAGTGTGGAAAGAACACTTCGAAAATCTGCACAATATTAACAGTAATGATGAGGTGTTAGTGAATGTGTGTGGGTTTGATGGTGCAAGAAGAATTAGGTATTTTGGGGATGAGGTTATTAGTAAGGAGCAGGTAATGGGGTAGAGTGAGAAAAGTTGAAGAATGGTAAATCTGCAGGTATATGAAATTAATTACTGGTGAAATGATCAGAAACGGAGGCGACGATGGTGATTGATTGGATTTGGAAGATTTGTGTAATAAAAGCGTTTATGGGAGGGTATAGTTCCAAGGATTGGAGGAGAGCGGTAAAGCTACCCTTATAATAAGGGCTAAGGGAGATTAAGTGGAACTTGTAGAAATTAGTAGGGGAATTAAGTTTATTTAGTGTTAGAGGAAGTATATGCTTGGATATTTTGTCGAAAGGAGTGGCGTCGAGTGGACTGAAGGGACTGATTGGTGAGAACAAGGTGCGTTATTAGGAGTGGTAGAGGATGTGTGGAATCAAATCTTTACATTTTGAAACAAATGATTGAGAAAATTCGGGAGAAGAAGAATAAATATGTATTTAGGTTTTTATGGATTTGCACAGGCGTAATGCAATAGAGTTAATAGGAAGGTTATAGACAGGTTAGTGGTAGGCCTTCTTGAATGGCAGTCAAAGTTGTATGTGACGATAGTGAAGCGTGAGTAAGATAAACGGTGTCAATGGTGATTGGTTTAGCATTAACAGCGGAGTGAGACAGGGTTTGGTTATGTCTCCTTGGTTATTCAATTTGTATATGGATGGGTATGAAAGAATTCGAGGGGGGGGATGGCAGGAAATGGTGTTTAGAATGATGGAGAGAATGGAGATGAGTGGAGGGTTGCCCTACCTATTATATGCGGGATGATTTGGTTCTGTGTGGTGAATCTGAAGAGAGTTTGAGAGGATTGGATGAGAGAGTAGAGAGATGGCAGGGTGTGTAAAAAGGAGGGGCTTGAAAGTAAACCTGGATAAGAGTAAGGTTTATGGTTGTGAGTGAGGACACTCCTCAGTGTGAAGTTAGTTAGCATGGTGAACAGGTGGACAACAAGTGTTCAGAGTTTAAAATATAATTAGGGTATATGTTGGGACGAGAAGGGAACGTACGATGCAGAGTGTAGTAGGGAAAGTTTGTGAATGGCAGAAGTGGCTATACGGTAGTATGTTCAATTAAAAATCGAATGCGTGAATAGTAAAGGACTAAGTCATGAGTGATGCTAGAAGTGTGGAATGTGTTGTGAAGTGCGTGGGAACACGACCGGACATAGGGAGGACCGAGAAAAAGTTCGATTGAGTTCAGTAAACGATGTATTAGAAGGAGCAGAAAATCTGAGTTTGGTAAGAGGCGAGAAGATAGTGTATAACACCAGTGAAATGCGGGATGTGAGGGGGTATGGTTGTGGCCCACCTAGCGGCCAAGGGATTGAACCTTTCCTTGACGAATCTACCAATAGTGGGCGTCCATTCGCATGTACCCATGAGCGTTATATGGGTGATTTTCTGACTGCGATTGGAAGGAGGAAAAGGTTCTCACTAAGTTAATAGGATACTGAATGGGAGGCGGTAAGGCTGGGCCTTTCTTTTCGACTTATGTCCTGTTCTTCTACTGGCTTTTCTTTTCCGATGCTCGTTACGCACCTTACTCCAATTCTTGGGAAAACAGAAGCAGATAAAGAAAGGAAAGAAAGAAAGAAGAAGAAAAGAATAAATATATATATATATATATATATATATTATATATATATAAATATAAATATATATATATATATATATATATATATATATATAATATTAGTACTATATATAAATATATTATATAAATAATATTATAATATCATAATATAATATATTATATTCTCTACTTATCTTTCTTTTTCTCTCCCAAAGACTGGGGTAAGGTGCGAAACATGCATCGCGAAGAAAAAAGCAGAGAAGAATATGACAAAAGTCAAAGGAAAGCCCAGCCTTACCGCCCCCTCTGTACCATTAATTAGTGGAAGGAATCCTCGTCACTGACAGAAAATGCACCTAGAGCTTCATGCGGCACCGCGAACGGGACCCTCGACTATGAAATCGTCAATGTAAGGCGTTCATCCCCTTGAGCCCAGGTGCGGCCACAAAATGCCCCCACATACAAAACCCCGCCATTCTCTCCTATTATGGCACCCTTTATTCTCGCCTTCTGCCAAACTCCACATTTCCTCCCTTCAAGACATTTCGTTCACAGACTCAATCCCCTTTCTCTTCGGTCTCCCGCCGGTCGGTTCCCTACACACTCGCCACTATACATCCGCTTAACCCAACCGATAATCATTCATCAACTTTTCCACATGACCAAACCATCTCAACCATACTGTTCATTTATTCTCTCATTTTACCCCTTTCTTCACACCACACAAACTCTCTAATAAGTTAATCCTCATTTATCAATTCTTCTCACCACTATATCATGGCCCCTAAGATTGTCCATCTGAAACACATTGAACTTTAGATCATTACTTCTTATTCCAGACCATGTCTCACTACTATACAATTAACACAGTAACAACATACCCATGCAAGGGACCCTAGCGCACTCAAAGACTTAGTCCCTTTACATTTTTTTCACCAAACGATTAATATGCACCAGTTTCCACCCTTTCCTGCCATTACACAACTTTCTCTTACTTGCCTCTGCATCATCCGTTCCTTTCTCATCCAACCACATACCCCTGAAATATTTAAACTTCCAAAAGGGGGGGAAAACCCCCCCCCCCACTTGTTCCACTGCTCACCATCTAACATATAACTTCACACTGAGGACTGTCCTCACTCACAACCATAACCATTTACTCTTATCTACGTTTACTTTTTCAAACCTATCTCTAAACAACCCTTGCCAAATCTCTCTACCAATCACTCTCAAACTCTCTCAGATTCTCCACACAGAACCAAATCATCCGCATATAATAGGTAGAGGGCACCCCCACTCCATTCTCCATCATTCTAAACACCATTTTCCTTGCCATAAGCCCCACACTCGAAATTTTCTTTCATTAACCCCACCAATATACAAATTGAATAAACCAAGGAGACATAACACAAACCCTGTCTCACTCCGCCTATAATCCTAAACCAATCACCATGACACCATTTATTCTTACACACGCTTCACTATCGTCATACATACTTTTGATATCCATTCAGAAGCCTACCCACCAACACCATATATCACTAACACCTGCCCATAAAGCATTCCCTATTAAACTCTATCAACGCCTGTTGCAAAAATCAATAAAACCTAATACAATTTTATTCTTCTTCTTCCCTCATTTTCATCAAATATTTGTTTCATTTAAGATTTTATCCACACATCCTCTACCACTCCTAAAAGAACCTTGTTCTTCACCAGTCAGTTCTTCAGTCACTCGACGCACTCTTTCGACCAAAAATAACAGCATTATTAACCTTCCTTTACAGGCCTACAACCAATCAATATACATAATAAATTTTAACATACAATTTCCTTATAAAAAAAAAAAAGCTCCCCCCCTTTTTTCTTTTTTTTTTTTCCCCTTTTACCCCTTAATATATTTTTTGTTTTATAAAAAAAAGGGGTACTATTACCGCTCTCCTCCAATCCCTTGGAACTTAATACCCTCCATAAACGCTTTTATACACCAACTTCCAAATCCAATCATCACTATCTCGCCTCCGTTCTTCATCATTTCACCAGTAATTTCATCTATACCTGCAAGATTTACCATTCTTCCAACTTTCCCACTCTACCATTACCTCCTCCTTACTAATAACCTCATCCCCAAAAAATACCTATTCCTTCTATTTGCACCACACCATCAAACCCACATTCACTATCACCTCTTCATTACTGTTAATACTATATGCAGATTTTTCGAAGTGTTCTTTCTCCACACTCCCTCACATCCATTTCATCAGTTACAAAAGCACCATCCCATATTCATTATTCTAAGCAGATTCCCCTTATTCTCATTCTTAAACCTTTTCGCGCTTCCTTCCAGAAAAGATTCCTATCCCTTTGTAATTCCCCATCATCCTCCTTCCAAACTGCTTCATTTACTCTTGTTTTTCATCTCCTATGTATGCACCTGTTTAGTATTCTTTGTTTTCCTTCCTTATTATAATCCAAGCAATCTTTTTCTTTTGAGACTTAATCATTTGCTTTTTAAGTACATTCAACCAAGCTTCTTCTTTTACTTTAAACCGGTTCATTCACCTCTTTTCATTCACCATTCACTGTTAACATTCTTAACTTCCTTACTTAGCACATTCCACATACTTCCTTTGCAATACTAACAATTGCTTCGCTTCATTTCGCCCCCAAATTGATTCAGTTATCAACTTGTTTTCACATATCAACCGAATTTACTAGCGAAGCGCCTCTTACACTACGTATCCTTATGTCGTTGTTCACTTAACTTCTCCACTCTTAATTTTACCTACTCCTTTCGTATCACCTTCTCCACATCCAAGCCCCCACTAACTATATATATATATATATATTATCATATAATATATAATATATATATAATATATATATATATATATAATAGTAATAATATATATATATAATACTATAAAATAATATATATATATTAGAGGAATGTACCCGGAAAACCAGAATTTTTGGTTTCGGCCGGAACCGGAACTTTTCCACTTCAGCTACACCTTACCGGGCCGGAACTTTCGGCTCGGAACCGGAACTTTTCGGACTTCAGCTACACCTTCAATAAGCTGGCGTTTCCTAAGAAGCCCAGACTAGCGCACAGACCCGGGCGGGCACACATGCATCGTTCCAAGCCCGTTTGCGCACTTCTAAGTCACACGAAAACGTCACAGTCAGGCGCCCGTTGTTAAATCCTCGGATTTCGAAGAATTAATAAACGGGCGAGGCTAGCGCAGAAGAATAACTTTTGTTTACAAACAAATTTCTTTTACAAAACATGTGTCGCAAATGGCCTTGCCAAAAATTTTTAATATTTTAACTTGAACTTTTTATATTAGGAATACTAATATATCGTATAATTTCATAAAATAGATACATATAAGTTATAAAAGAATTTGCTTACAATGCCAGCTGATCCGCACGGTGCGCTCTGCCGTTTCCAAGTACTAAAATTTCCTGTTCTCTGAATGGTTTAATGTAATTTTTTTTTCCATTCAAGTGTTTCCGAGTCGATTTTTGCACACGGGCTGGACTCGGGCTTCTGGAAATGCAGCTATTTTCTACTTAAAATTTGTCTGATTAACAAGTGGAGGTCTCTCTAGAAGTATCTGTCATCTTGTCATATTCATACTGTGAGCTCTTATTTCTGCAAGCCAAAAATTTGGATAAGCGGCATTCAATAAATAATAAGTAAAAAACAGGAATACTACTATAGCTGCGTTATCCCAGAGCCCGACTGCGAGCCTGTGTGCAAAATCGATATCGGAAAACGCTTCGAATTGAAAAAAATTTACATAACCAATCAGAGAACAGGAAATTTGAGTCACCGGAAACGGCGAGCGAGCCCGTTGCGAATCAGCTTAGGCATTGTAAACATATTATCATGAGGCGTATACAGGAAGGGGGGCAGGGGGCACTGTACCCCCCTAAATCTTAGGCCGAAATTAAAAAAAAATGAACCTTATATTGCCAGACTACGTTTTTAAGGGTTGATTATTAGTGGAAAAACTGAAAAAGATACATCCAATCGATAGATAATAAAGTAGTAATTATTAATTACAAAAGTAATTTATTTACTATATAATATATATAATTATATAAAATTATATATATAAATATATATATATATATATATATATATATATATATATATATATATAATATATATACTAATATATATATATATATATATATATATATATATATATAATATATATATATATATATATATATATACACAATCAACCTTTGCCACCCCTTAAATGAAATACTTGCCTACGCCCATTTGGATCTTATACTATATTATTCTATTTTATGAAATGATACGATATATTATATCCTATAAATAAGTTAACTGAATATTAAAATTTTTTGGCAAACCCTTTCCGACACATGTTTTGTAAAAGAGTTGTTTTGTAAACAAAGCTATTCTTCCCCGCAAGCCCTCCCGTTTCATTATTCCCGAAATCGAGGGATTTAACAACGGGCGCCTGACTGTGACGTTACGTGATTGTAGGAAGTGCGCGAACGGGCATCTGGAAACGAATGACATGTGCGCACTGTGTGCCCGCCCGGGCTGCAGTCGGGCTTCTTGAGAAACGCAACTTATATAAATTTCTACGGGTCTTCAAAGTTAAAAAGCTTTTATCGGAGCGGGTAACATTGTTGAGTAATAAAGATGACGTTTAACTCCACAAAATGGAGAGCAACTTATTTCCTACACCACAACATTTCAAAATTTCAAAATAAAATGCATCTTAAATAAGAAAATTATGAATCTTGTTAAAAATTTTAAAATTTTTGTTTAAACAGTTAGTTAATGTTTTTGTTTGTAGTAGTTCTCTACTTTAAAGAATTAATTTCTTTTTAATCAATAATATAATAATAATAATTTAAAATAATAATATAATAATAATAATAATAATAATTTAATAATAATTAATAATAAATAATAATTAATAATAATAATAATAATATAATAAAAATAATAAAATAATACCAAGACAAAGTTTATTTATCCCCAGGTCTAGAATCTAGAGCAGGATTGGCACAAAAAGATCAAATATTTAAAATCAACTGTATTTTTTTTATACTCTTTTTTATATATATATACCAATAATCGTTGATTATATCTTCATTTTTTCTATTTTTTTAGGCACCACTTTTATTTCTAAGATTAATTAATTTAAATGGTAGATATTACCTAATTAATGATAAGTATATATTCATACATAATAAAGATAATTCAATCAATGTTGATAATTCAAAGTCATTTTTAATTAAAGAAATAAATAAAATATAAGTATTACTAAGATATTATACAGTATATAAGAAAAAAACTATATATACTAATATATATATATATATATATATATATAATAGATATATATATAAAAGATAATATATAACTATATATATATATATTAGATATAATATATAGATATATAATATAAATATATTATATATATATATATATATATAATAGTATAATATTTATAATATATATATATATATAATATACTATATATAATTTAAATTTAAACCTTAATTAAACTAAATAAATTATATTACCAAACATATTATTAATTAGGCAATAATTAGGATATTAAACTAATTTATAAAGAATAATAATTAAAAAAGCAATTTGTGTCTAAAAAAATTAAAAAAAAATAAAAAAATCTCAAAAAAATAAAAAATATCCCCAACCCCGTTCTAGAGTATTAAAGCTACCCCTTCGAGTGTGAAAATATTGTTTCGTATTTAAAGTTTTCGAAAAGAATATACAGCTCAGAAGTCACTTTTATCATGATATGTTCACATACAGTCGTTCCCTCGTAAACGCACTTAACTCCCACCACTATAGAAACGCGATCATTGCATAACACTGGATTGCCAAAAATATAATAAAAAGAAAAATTAACAAAATTACAAAATAAAAATTAAATTCACTTGTAACTACATATGTTTAAAAAGATACAAATTTGAAAATTAAAATTTGCAAAAAGTAAAATAAATATAAAACATAATAAAGTACATATGTTGCTTTTATCAAATGAAAATAAAAGAAAAAAAGATAATATTGGTGAGCACTTAAAAAGGCGAAAAGCGTCAATTACCGATAACGCTGTATTTCTCAAAAAACAGCCTATGCAATCTACAGATTCGGAACTGACCATTCATCTTCATTAACACCGTTCAACTTCATTACAATTTGAAAGAAACTATTTTTATGTGTCTAATTGGCTAAACTTTAAAATATATTATAATTTTACCAGTTCCTCAAGGCTATTCAATTAAATATGTAAAAACAATTTATATCTCCAAATTTTTTAAAAAGGTTAATGTACATTGTATATTTTTCATTTAAAAACTAAAACTTGTTGTTGCTCATCTTAAGATCAATGTTTAGAGAGTACTGTAATGAAAATATCCTACTAAATTAACTAGCTCAATTAAAATATGTTTAATTATTAACTGTTCTGCAAATAACAATTTGTGTATATCTGCAAACTTTATTCAATTATTAATTAAGCAATTGTTTAAAATTATCAAGTGGACTTATTACTTTTTGAGCAAAGGTAAAATTTAAAATTTAAAGTTTTTTGAGAGGTCTTCTTTATACGCGATATCGCCTATAACGCGGGGAGTCAGGAACCTAACCCCCGCGTTACTACGTAGGTACGACTTATATCAATTTTCATATTATTTTTTATGCATAATCATAAAACTGTGTAAATGACCTCTACAATTACTGAATTTTATTAAAGACATTTGATTTGAAAAAAGTAGAAAGTTCCGTTTAGTTCCGGCCGGAACCAAGGCTAGTTCCGGCCGAACCGGAACTTCCAAAAATCGAGGTCGCCGGAACCTGGTTCCGGTACATCCCTAAATAAAATATATATATATATATAATATATATATAATACAATTAGTATATATATATATTATATATATATATATTATATATATAATATCTATAATATAATATATATCACTAATTATCATAATATATTATACTAAATATAAGTATATACTATATATATATATATATATATATATATATATAATAATAGCACAGTATATATATATATAATTATTATACTTGTGAGGATCTCTCTGAGCGAAGCAAGCGATGAAGGCCAAATTAAACTGACAGAAATATGTTGGCACGATTTCTTGTAAAGGTCTTGGACTAAGATGAGCCAAAAAATGTCTGCAAGTTACTTGTCAAGCAATCTGAATAATATCTCGCTGTCCAGTCATTTGAACGAACATATGCTCTCCAACACTAATAAATAATAATAATAATACTTGACGCTGTGCAGTCCAGTACGAGCCAATGGACTTATAAAAGTTTGTTAAAATAAAGATATACGACGTTAGACAGGATTATTTAAAAAGCTAACTCTGAAAGAACTGAAAATATTCACAGATAAAACTAAGTTCAAGTATGTTATCAACCTTACCAAACTATAAACATTAACAATAGCAATTAATATATATCCTTCTGCCGACAAACTAAATTTTGATGGCACAAAAGCTCGATAACCAGAAAATAGAGACAACGGTTCCTTTAAACCTTACTCTCAAAGCGGGTAAAGCGATGAAGATTTCAAAGGGAGTTCGCGAAAGCTTGAAAAAATGTTAACTTTTGCAGTTAAAATTAAGGGGTTTCGGTTCTCTTTTTTTTTGGGGGGGGGGGGTATCAAAAAGTCTAATTTTTGTTTTTTTAAAATAAATATACTAATATAATTCGTTCTCTTCTTCTCCAGAATATTAAAAAACCATTCGTTTATTAAGAAACTTTTAATTAAATATTGCAATTGCATTATTAAGAGTTTTAAATCTTTAGTTAAATCTTGGTGGTCAGCTGAAAAAAAAAAAATTAAGGGTGGTTCGCATTTGAAAAAAATAAAATTTAAGGGTGGTTCGCATTTGAAAAAAAAATTTAAAAAGGTTCCTCAGAAGCAAAAGAAAAAAAAAGGTAATATGAATCAGTGGTAAAGCAAGAGTTAAAAACAGTTGGAATAAAATGAAGTGAAAAAAATATATAAGTAAATCTGAAATTTGAATTAACAGGAACAATGAAAGTACTGATCCCTTTAATTACAGACTGTAACCGATTTCAGAGGAACTTTAAAGAAAATTCAAAATTGAGATCAAAGTCAAGAATTAGAATTTATTTATTTATTTATAATAATAATAATAATTATAATTATAGTAGGAGTAATAGTAACAACAATAATTTTTTCAGTGTACATACTGAGGCGATAATGGGAATGTGGATTCAATATCAGGAAGATTTCTATATAATAATTAAATAAAAATAATAATAGTAATGATAACAATAAATAAATAAACAAATCACAGAATAAAAGTTGCGTTCCTTTGGATCCATCTAATGGCATCCAGTGACAAAGTTTGAGTTAACGAGTTTTTATCCAACAATTTGAATATAGTAGTGACGCTTGAATGACAGACTGACATAGGTAAATTTCCAGCCTTCTAACCTCTGAGTTCGATTAATTTCCGGCGCTCTAACCTCGCAGTTTGATTAACCTTCCGGTCCCCTAACATAACAATTCAAGAAGGAATAAGTATTTTGGGGATAAGGTCATGAGTTAAGGAGGAGGTAGAGTATGAGTGAGAAAGTTGAAAGCATGGTAAATCTGCACAGGTATATATGAAATTACTGGTGAAAATGATCAGAACGGAGGCGAGATGGTGATTGATTGATTTGGAAGCTGTGTAACAAAGCATTTATGGAGGGTATAGTTCCGAGGGATTGGAGGAGAGCAGTATTGTACCCTTATATAAGGGTAAAGGGGATAATGGGAACTGTAGAAACTATAGGGGAATTAATTTATTGAGTGTTGTAAAGGTATTTTGGTCGAAAGAGTCGTCGAGTGAGTTAAAGACTGAGAATGGAAAATTAGGACTAAAATGAGAGAAAGAGGAAGAAGAAATTCTATTTAGGTTTTATGGACCATGCAACATGCGTATGCCAAGGAATTAACAGGGCAAGCTCTGTGGCAGGTGTTAGTGATATATGGTGATAGGCTTCTGAATGGAATCAAAAGTATGTATGACGATAGTGAAGCGTGTATAAAAACAAATGGAGTTGAAAGTGATCTGTTAAATATTAATAGCGTTGTGAGGCAGTGACTTGTGTTAATATGTCTCCTTGGGTTTTTTTTAATTTTGGTATATCATTTTAAATTCCCCCATCCATTTAAAAGGGGTGTGGGCAGGGGAATGGTATTTATGAATGATGGTAAATGGAAGAGAGTTGGAAGGGTGCCTCTTACTCTTATTGTCATGCGGTATGATTTGTAAATTTGATTAGATAATTAGTTGTTTATAGTAAGGTTATGGTATTGAAAGAGGAGAGTTCCGCTGGTGTGGAGTCATGTTAAATTTGATGGTAGTCACTAGACATAGTATTTTTGAGTTTAATATTTAGGATATATGTTTGGATGATAATAGTTGAGAGTAATTTAATATTGATAGTAGCATTGTTTAGATGTGTTTGTGTCATTATGGGAAAGGATTTGGATTATGTATTTATCGGTTAGTTAAGTTTACTGGGATGCATAGTGGTGTGAGTTTGCTAGAATTGATCGATGTCTGGAGTATTGTCCGAAGAAATAAGTGTGATTGGATGTCAGTAAATGGATATGCTGAAGGAAGAGGAATGTGAAGTTTGTTTGTTCATGAGGCTGTATTAAGAATTTATGGTGCAGTAATCAGCATGTTGATTTTGCGGGGTTTTGTGATTGAGATGGTTATGTGGTTGTTGTGGGTCTGTGGTCATGTGTTTGTTATGTACCTTCCAATTGACGAGTTATAATTGTATATCAGTGTTAGGTGTCCGTTTTTTGTTTCGTCATGTTCTTCGTGGTAATCTTCCTCAGGTGTGGATTTATCTTCTGATGTGATGTATTAGTCTTTATTATTTATATGGTTTGATATGTTTAAGTTGGGACGGTTAGAATGAGTGTAAGGGCTTCTTTTCTCTTGCCTTCAAGTGTTCTTCTATTACTTTTCTGTTCCGTAGTTGTATGCCTACATTGTTGTGTTTTCACCACGGCCTCGCATCTTGGTTAGGTATGTTTGAGTTTGGTTCTATATTGACGATGTATTTTATGATGTGTTTTTTTTTTTTATTTATATATTATGTTTTATAATAAATATATCATAATTTAATATAATATCTAAAATTGCTCTCTAATGATGAATTATAGTTTTTTTTTTGATTTTTGGGTGTATAAAAGTTTTGTCTAGTTGTTCCTGTTGTGTTTGTTTGTTGTTGTTTTGTTTGTTTTTGGTTTTTTTCGGTGGTTTTTGGTTGGGTTTTTTGAGTGGTGTAGGGGTGGGTGATTGTATAATATAGTATTAACTTATTTCTGATTTCGTGTTGATTTTATTTATTTATTATAGGTTGATTATGTATATTATATTGATGGTATATTTATTATTTGATATATTTAGGTTGGGGTAATTAGTATATATTGTTGTATGTTTTTTATGGTTTTTTTGTGTCTGGTGTTGTTTGGTGTTTGTTGGTTGTTGTGTAAGGTGTATTGTGGTGTTATATTGTCATACAGCGATAGGTCTTAACGAATTGCGTTCTATATTTTGTTTGGTGGAGGGTTGTTGTTATATTATTTTCTAATATATATTGTTTTTATAATTTTGATATTATTAATGATAAGCAATTATTTGTGATTTTTTTCTGTGCTGTCGTGTCATATTCTTCGCTTTTGTGCTTGTTGGTTGTTGTATGTTTTCCATGTATATGTTGTGTATTCGTGATGTTCATGATCAATATTTTGTCAGAAGTATTGTTTTATTATGTTGATTTTTTTATTTTGTTACGTTCTGAGGGTTTTATTGTATTTGGCAATTGAGTTGTGTTTGCGTCTTCTGGTGTCTTGAGAAAGGATCTCTTGATTTGTGCGTTGAGTATTTAATAGTTCTAGTATTGGACGATGTTGACGAATAGGATTTATGTGGTGTATCTTGAATTAGGATGAATGGTTAGTGCTATTAATTATGCGTTTATTTATATGATATTAGGTTTGTAGTGGTTTATATGTTATTATATATTATGTATTTTGAGTAGATATGAGGGATGATTGAGGTTGGGGCTATAGGTTATATTTAGGGTATTATATATATAGTTAGTAGTATTGGGCGTTGATATTTATTTGTAATATATATTTAGTATGAGTATATTATGATCCGTTATGTTTGTATTTATATGTATAATATTTATACGTATATATATATAAATATTATGTGTATGACTGTAGTGAGCGGTGGTGATTAGTATATATAGTGTTTTATATGGGGTATTAGGGTATTATATACCCTTTTCATTATCTGTTATGATATTATAGGTGAATCATAAGCTTCTTGGTGATGGATTGAGTGTATAGGGTGAGTAGTAGGGGTTGTGTGTATTTAATGTATATATAGTATTATATATTTATGGGTATGCTATTTAGTGGTTTTTTTTATATTATATATTTTATATATATATTACTTATATATTATTTAGTGTTTTATAGTATATATATATATAGTATATAGTATAGATTTTATTTATTTTTTATTTTTAATAGTCATTTATATATTTGTATTTATTTATATATATATATATTATATTATATTATTTATTTTAGTATATTATATATTTTATGTTTATTTTTTATATATGGTTTTTTTATATTATATTATTGTATATATAGGTTATAGGGTTTGTAGGTTGTATATATATTGTATTTATTAGTATTTTAGTAGTATATTTTAGTTTGTTTTTGTTATATAGGTTGAGGTTATTTATTGTAGCGGTGTCTATTGAAATAGGAGAGTACCGCACCCAGAATAGATTTTCTTATTAGATAGGTTATATTTTTAATGTGTTTTGACAAATGTGTCGTTTTTCTCATCGAAGTATCCTTCGATTTAAAGTGATCCTTGAACGTCGAGATTTCGTTAGGTTAGGTTAGGTTATTGTTATTTGTTAGGTTGTGGTTATGGTAAATTATGAAATCTTTTAACGAATAAATTTCGAAAGAATAAAGAAGAGTGGTTCCTCTTTGATTAAAAGTCAGGCCTTTAAACAAGATCAGGTGACTGGCTATTTGTAAAGGGTTTATTACAATCAAATTAGCTTCGTTCAATTATTTTTAAATATATCCGCCATTTAATATGTGATATTAGTATTATTTTTGAATATGAATAACAGGTTATTTAACTTTGTATTGTCATTTTTTAGACGGAGCTATCCTTTTCTAGTTTTTCTTATCTATTTTTTATTACTCCCCGTGGTTTCTTTCTAGTTTTGCAATTTTTAACGTGGAGCTATTTCTTCTAAGCTTTTACAATTTACATCGGATAGCTCTAGTTTCTACATTTTAACGTTAAATTCTATTTCTTTTTTCTAGTTTTACTTATTTTAACTGGATTTAGCTATTCTTCTATTGTTTTTTACCATTTTTAAAACGGAAGCTAATTCTTCCAGTTTTTACATTTTAACGAAGCTAATTCTTCTAATTTTTCTGGTCTCCTGTGGTGGAGTGTGCCGTCAGATGGTCACATTTAAATACCACAAATTGTTGGGGAATAATAATAGCCGGTACATTCAGACCGACATGTTATGATTATGCTACTTGTTTTTTTTTTTTTTTTTTTTTTTTTTTTTTGCGTTTAAAAGTGTGGATAGTTCAGCAGGTTAATAAGTGGGGAAAAAGAAATGTGGAGGAAGTATCTCCTAGACTTTAGCAGTGCGTACTATGTATGAATGAGCCAAATTATATGAGCGTTTGTTGTCCAATATTTTTTAATTATTTTTATTTTGTGTATATTTTTTTTTTTTTTTTTTGTTTAAGCGGAACTCTTACCTAATCGAAGGAGCATATTTTGCTCTCCGTTCCTCCCAAGGAGACAAAATTACTCTGTCCTTTCAGTTTTGCTATTCAACTAAGCAGGACCTTTACCTAACGAAGGGTTCATATGCACGTCTCACTTCCTTAGGTGTAGAACAAAAATACTGTCCCTTTTTTCAGGCCATCACTGATGTTCATGATGAATGTTAACTTATCTTAAACGTAAGAAGCTCAGTAATGCTCTCTTCCCGTGCTGACCAATTTTATGTTTTCTTTAATTTGGGTTAAAAAGAGCTTAGTTTACCCCCCACTTATCAGAAGAAAGGTGAAGCAAGAATTTTCTCTTCTACTCGTTTACCTCCTCCTTTGAAGTGATGAATCGTGTTGAACTCGTCCTTTAACAATGTTTCTCATCTTTCCTTTGTCCCACAATCTCTGCCCCAGACCCTCCAGTTACCCCAGTACTTAACCGCTTGGTTCTCATTTTCTTATATCTATCCTTAACAATGTGTTCAAAGTCTGGAACACACTTTTCCTTTATCTAATTTACATCGCAATTTCCTTTTGACTTGCACTACTTTCAAACTTTATGTTTTCTTTCATTGATTAATGTTTTGATTCTATCGCAACGATAATATTTCAATCATAGTTTATCTCTAATCTCAATCGCTTAATTCATATCATGTTTGACCTCTATATTGTTCTAATCGATAATCAATTCATGCTACTTCCTCTTAATCGCAATCGATAATCGATCATGTTGACCTCTAATCGCAATCGAATATTAATTGAAATCATATCATGTTTGATACTTCCCTAATCCGCAATCGCTATATTATTGACCTCTATATTTCGCAATCGATTGTTTATTATTTCGATCACTGTGTTCATTAATCCCCAATCGATGATTTTATCGATCCATGTTTGACTGCCTAATCGCTATGTTTCGATAAATCGATCATGTTGACCTGCGAATTCGCAGATCGATATTAATCGATATTCCGCTCAACGTGCTAAGGTGTCATCATGGAGACCTAGTGGCCTTTACCCACTCAGAGATTATATGCAAAAGCGTCTTGGTGTTTGGTCGTATTAATAAAATAAATCGGATTATCAATTATATTTTGTGTGAATTGTAGTCTCGAGTTTTACAGTGAACTACATAGATATGATGTAAGAATTAATCTGATATATTTGGAAAATATCGTGAAAAAGTAATACTTTCGAGAATATTTCCGTTGGATATAATAAATTATGGATGTAGCATTATATTCGTCGATAATGCATGACATACTGATCATTTTGTCTACCGGAGCATTCCCCTCTGTTACTTATCCCTGAATTCCCTGTGATGGCTTGGGAAAAAATATATATTATTATAATTGTATCTGGCATCTATTAAACTCTGGGGATAAATATTATATTTAGATTTAATTCTACATATGCATATATATCAATTATTTGGCAAACCCCATAACTTTTCAGGTATAGACTTCATATGTATAAGTTTAAGTATTGTATCGTTTTTTCTTTTTCATGACCAGTTTTACTTGGTCGACACAGTTTTCGTCGTAAGTTTCATGAAAATCGACGGGTCGATATTTTTGATCATATTGTAAATATGAATCTTGTGAAAATTTTATACTTTTTTTCAGATTGTCATAATTCTTCAGGATTTTTTTAGCCGTTCTTTATTTTCCAGATCAGTTGTTAAGTCATTTTCTGATAAGTTTCAAAAACATATTATCTCTAGCTGCATTCACTGTATAAATTGATAAGGACTAAATAATCCTTAGTATAGTTAAATTGATGTTATGCATTCTTATTAACTCAATTGTGAATATATGCAGTATCTCTCCGTTTTATTTATCATGAAATTCCCTTAAATTATTTCTTGAACTATTTCAATTTTGTATTGATCAAAATCATTCGTATATTTAATATTAATTAATTATTATCTATTTCCATTTGTTTTGTAGTTCTTCAAGTAGTGGTTTTAAATTGACTTTGATTGACGAAAAATTTAACCGTGTGTGTGTGTGTTGTGTGATGAGTGTGGTGTGTGGTGTGTGTGTGTGTGTGGTGGTGTAGGTGTGTGTATTGTGTTTGTGTGTGTGGTGGTGTGTGTGTAGTGTGGTGTGTGTGTGTGGATTGGTAAACACATACGAAGGTTTTTGAATCGAAAATTTTAATCAAAGAAAATGTTTTTCCTTCATCTGTGTAACAATAGATATATCGATGAAACTATAGACAAATTTTTTTAAGTGGTTTCCAAAGTATATTCTTGGTACTAGTCACTATCTGGCTCTGGTTGTGGAGTTCCAACTTATTTGTTATGGCAAGGATGTGTTTTAGTTTTTGTATATGTTAGTTTGATGCTGATTGAGAGTGAGTGTGGCTTCCTCCATGTTGCAGATGTTACTATTTACATATTTTTTAAATCAGTTGTAAGTGTTCTTATGTTTATATAGATTTTAATTTTGGCACTTTTATGACAGAAGCAACTCCATATCGTACTGTTGAATATCCAGGTATATCTTTAGATGTCTCTGATAGTTCTCAATCTACTCCCTTGGATCTCGTTTTCGTCAGTTATTCATTATACCTTTGTTTTGTTTGCTAGGAATCATTCTATTCATCTAATAAGCCGTGCAGAATATTTGTTTTTTGTTTTATAGTTATGGAGAGTGGGTTGAAGATATCAATGCCAAAAACGTTCAAGGATACAGCAATGGTTTCTTTAACAAATTTTATTTTAATTTAAATTAGTTTAATTTAATTTTATTGGTTAAGAAGGCGGATAAGGTTGAGAGGGTGGTATCAATGGATTATTAATTCTTGCTCAAAGCTTTGATCATCATTTCTATTATCTTCTAGCATTCATGCTTTGCTACACATTTCCCTTTTTAGATTTCTTCTTAGGTCACATTAAAATCATCTCACACCTCTTATCATAGATAATTAATAAAACTATTATGTATACTCAAAAATATTTTTTTAGCTACTACAATAAGGGTTGGGTAACTGGAACTGTGGAGTGGCAAGGGTTTGGGTGTAACCGCAGTGAGAAATTTTTTTTTGTGTTGAGCAGGAGCTGGTTCAAAAAAATTCGAACCTTATTAATTATACGACACCTTCTAGATTATCATGAAACTTAACTTAAAATGTTTGAAAAAAGTTATGAAGTTTCACGATAGGAATATGGATTCGTTATGAAGTCCCAATTAAATCGGAAGAGAAAAACATATTTGAAGATGCAAATGAATGGCACACGAACATCTGTCAAGGGGGGAGGGTTCAGCCCCCTCACGTCCCGACCTGTGAGGGATAGTAAAATTTAAAAAAAAAAAAAATCTGGCAACTTTAAAACTAATTTGACAAGTAAAGTTGAAAATATGAGACTTTGTAACGATTCAGGGCCATACCTCGTTTTTTTTCTTCTTTACAGAACATTTAAAATATTACTTGTAACTGTAAGTTTCACGAAAATCGCGGTCGATATAACTAACAAGATCCTCCATAGACAAATGCTATAAATATGAAATTTAGAACCTTCATTAATTATTTTCATCATTTTTTTTTTGATATCTTTAAGAGATTTTCATTTAAAACATTTTATGAAAGTTTCATGAAAATCGAAGAGGCTTTCGTGTATTTAGTAAAGAGTAAAACTTTTACTATACACATAAGAAAGACGAAGTCATATTTTAAATGCTGGAGCCCGGAGTCGGAGTTTCGGGGTCGGGGTCGAGGGTCGGTATCGGGGTGGGGTCGGGGTCCGGTATCGTATCGGGGTCGGGTCAAGGGTCAGGGTCGGGTCGGGTGGGGGTCGGGGTCGGGGCGGGGCGGGGTCCGGACAGTTGAATTGGAGCTGGAAATGAGATTACCAACTCAGCAGCTCTAACTACAAATCTTTTTAACATTCATTTTATATTAATTAGCATCTCAAAGTATTACTTTCTTTTTAGCTTATATATAATTAATTTTTTCCTTACTTCACACTATGCACTCCTACCTTTTGGTTGGCTAGGACTGTCACTTTGGGTGCGGTTGTTCAGTTTGGTGCGCTCTATTTTTGGTGCGGTGGCTTGTGCGATTTCGCGCACATTCATATCCAGTTGTGCCGGTGTGGGTTGCAATTATTATAAATATATTATTGTTGAGTGTTGCTTGTGTGTTTGCGGTGCGTGTTATCGTGTGGCGACATTTTAACTACGACTTCTTTTTTGTGCGTCGTTGCGTGTGCGTCTTTTACCTGGTGTGGTTGGTTGTTTCGCAAAAAATCGCGTGTTGTTCTTTTTTTTCTTCGCTTTCTTTTTTTGCCTAACCCTAATCTTACACTATCTTTTTCCTATTGTACCTGTTTTAATATATCTTCCCGGTGGTATTCTAATTAACTCTCTCCTTAAATTTTTCTCCTTATCTCTCACTCCCCCAGTTTCTCCTAACATGTTATCTCTTATTTCTTTTTGTACTTACCCTATCCCCCCATCGTTTTTATTTTTTTTTTGTACTTAATCATGTTATTTTTTTTTGTACTTATCTTTTTTATTTTCTTTGTCTTAATCATGTTATTGTGGCTGAAATAATTTTGTTTAAAAATCATCAGAAGTATTTGTTTGTTCATAATTAATATTTAAAAATAATAAATATTGATACTTAATGTATTGCAATTAGAAAAGATAATATAACTATATGGTATTATTTATATATATAATAACAATAATATAAGTTATATATTATTATTATTATTAGAACTTAATGTATATATAATAAACAACAATATTTATAATAAGTTTAATATTTTTATTAAATTAAGATTTTCAATATAATATTAATTAATAAAAGATTAATTTGTAAAATCTTAATGAAATTATATCATTAGATAAAATTATGCGATTATATAATCCGACGGCTAATAATAATTATTTATTATATAATATCCAGGTAATTTTTTTAATAATAATAATAATAAAAAAAATTAGGATTCAATAAATATAATAAAAATATATTTATTTTATTTATTATGTATTTTTATATAATTTATAATTATAATAAATATAAAAACAAAGTAACAATTCATCCAGATTTAATATTATATAATTAATAATAATAATATTATTTTAATCAATTTAAATATTTATAAGTTTTTTATAGATATAATATATAATATAATATTATTATTGAATTAATAATAATAATATAATTAATATAAAATTAATTAATTATATAATATTAATAATATTTTTAATTATAAATATTATTAAATTATTTATAATTTTTTGAAATTTTTTAATTAAATTGACAAATTAATGGATAAATCAGTAATTTTATATATAATTATTTTTTTAATATTATTTATATGTTATAATTAAGAAGAATAGATTATAATTAATAATAATATTAATAATATATTAATTAGTTATATATAATAATAATATTATAATTATTATAATATATAATAATTTATTATATTAATGTTCCTAGATTCTGTTCTTCAATTAAGATTCCTATTTAACATATTCCTATTTAACAGATTATTTACACTACCTCAAAATTTTACACAGTCTAGATAACTGTCACATCAGTAAACTATCTTTTGAAATACTTACCTCACATTTTAAAATAGTTTATTATATTCCTTGATGTATTTACTTCAAATTTTACAATAGTTTGATGATCACTAATTGTTTCCTTCCGTTTACAGCTTTTAAGTCTTCAGGATCTTTACTTTCCACTATTTAAATGGTAATATTAAAGGGTCTTGTTTCGTCACCCTGGAACATCAGCCAGTATTATTTCTCGAAATTAAGTCTGATTAGATATTTAAAGATAATTAATGGATTATAAAGTTGTATTAAGCTGTAATTTTAACTCTATTTCTTAGGATTGAATCTTGTATATAATAATATGTTATGATATTTATGCACAAAATTTTAAATTTGACTGATTATTCATCACCCTTTCAACTGGAAAGAATGTTCACCTAGGACCACGTGTCTCCTACAGAATTTATGTTTAATTCTCCTAATTAGCTTGCCCCAGCCCTGACTGTCCACCTATGTTTACTAAATAATTTACTTTATTATTATTATATTATATATTAATAATAATATATTAATAGTGATGATAGTGAAGTTACCCTTATTAATATTTATGTGATTTTCTTTTTTTATCAGTATTTTATTAACTTTTTGTGTTTTAGTACTTGCATATAAGTCAAGGTAGGGAACTTTTTAGTTGTATTTTTTTTCTTTGGTTTTTATAAGGGGAATTTGTCTAAATTGGTGTTTTTGTTTATTATGTTAAAATGTTGTATTTTTTTTTATTTTTTTTTCTTTTTTTTTTGTTTTTGTTTTTTTTTTATTCCTTTTTTTATTCAAGATGAATTTATTATATTTTTTAGTTTTTTTAATATTAAATGCTTTATTCCAATATTAAACAGTTTTTTTTTTCTTCTTTCTATTATATATCATATATATATTTTTTTATTTATTATATAATTTTTTTTTATATTTACTATTATTTTTAATTTTTTTTTACTATTATAATATATTTTATTATAATATATATATTTTATTATTTAATATATATATATTTTATTGATTTATATATATAGTTATATTATTATTTATTTAGTATATTATTATTATGATTTTAATATAGTATTATTATATATATTTGTATTATATATATATATTTAAAATATTGATTTATTTATTATACTTTTTTTTTAGGTATTATATATAGTTATATTTTTATATATATATATATATATTATATATATAAACGTTTTACTCCACTTAACTTTATTTAATCACATTAGATTTAATTTATTACAACCATTTCACATAATTAACGCACTCATTCAAAGATCATTTCTGAAAGCAAAAATAAATTTATATAATACAATAATAATAATATTATATATAATAATTTTATAATATTATTATATAATATATAATCTTATGATATAATTAATTAATAATAATAAATATTATATATAATTATATATATTATATTAATATTCATATATATTAATAATTATATTATATAATTTGATTTTAATAATTTACATTTAATAATCACAATACTTTGTTATATATACAATCGTAAAATTAAAAATAATAATATATAATAATTTAATAATAATATATAATTTGATATATATAATAAATAAAGGTCCCTGCGGACAAACGATGGGGTTTCGCAATGACCCCAGAAAAAGTATACTTAATTCCTCTCCAATAACTTACACTTAACTAATTAGTTTAATGCTATGACCCCCTTTCGGAGAACATTTTAATAGTTTTGACGCGTTTTGGTCTCTGATGTAGCATTTTCGTTTAAGTTTCGTATAATGTCAATCGTATGCTAATAAAAACGAGCGACTTTATATGTCGTGACTTCAGGCTAGTATTAAATGAAAGTTACATTTTTAAAAACATTGGTTTAAGTAGTATACTCTCCATATTTCTTCCTTTATCTAAAATATAATACATTTTCGAGAATTCGTTTACAATCCCCATTTTGGTCTTGCTCTAATATTGGAGGGTGAGTCAAAGGACATACTAATTTTTTTCGGCTGTACTAAAGGTGGAGTCTTAGGGCTCTTTCGACTTGTGTATTACTTTCGGGGACTTAGCCCAAATTTGATTTTTTTTAAACGTAAGGGAAAATGGTCGACACGACATCGAAAAAAATTCCCGTACAGCGCGCCGGCAGGCCGTTAATTTATAGTTGAAGTAGGGTTGGGGTTGTGGAACAAACCGTTAACTCCAAGTTATTCTATGTAATATTTAAATTTTTTTATAACCTTATTGAGGTTAGGTTAGGTTATTCTGGGTGATTTTAAATTAGGAAAAGTTTTATTTAGGACCCAGTTGTTTCAGATTATGATATGGTTTTTATTTAGTGTTCATTCTGTAGGTTTATGGTTAGGTTAAAGGTTATTATATTAGAAAGTTAGTTAGGCGTGAATATCAATAATAAAAAATGAGAGATTCTCATTTAACTAGCAGTTTTGTTTTAGAAATTTCTAGCCATTTACTTGACGACAACTTCAGGATGTCAACTTTTCTGGGAACTAGATTTTTAACTTGGTCGTCTTTACATTCCTCTTATACTTCTCTCCAATTTCCTTTGAAAAATGTAAGGACATGTTTGTACATAAGTCCGTTGTCGCTAATATTTTATATCTTTTCAATTATTTAAAATGGACATTTGTAAGCTTTTCTCAATTTCTCTCTATGTTGTATTACCTCCTCTCTCATAAGGCAGGGTCTCGTTATGTACTTTGTGCGTTTCAGCACAGTCCCTTCTCTCCTCTCTCTCCTCTCCGTTCTCTCTCGTTCTCGTTTCTTCTTCTACTTTCTCTTCTGTGTTCTTCTCTTCCTCTCTTCTCTTCCTCTCTTTCTTCTGTCTTTCTCTCTGTCTTCTCTCTCTCTTTCTCTCTCTCTCTCTCTGTCAACTCTCTTAACTCTCCCTAGGCATTATTCTCGCTATGTCTCCATCTTATGCTTGAATTGTACTGTGTGAAAGGTGTGATTACATTCAGTCCGTTAGAATGACATTATGTAAATATAAGTGTAACAAACAATGATGTGTCGGCGTAGTAGGTTGATTGTTTTGTCGTTTTGGATTTGAATGAATGCCTGCTTTCCTCTTCTAGTTTGTCTTCAACTTTGCTCGGTTTTACTTTGCACCATCTTTCAATAACAAACCTAGATTGTGAGTTTTCATTAAGGTATTGGTGTTATGAGTTAGAGATTCGTTTACGTAGATATTATTTAGTTGATAGTGAAATATATCAACGATTTGTTTTTGAAGGCAAGTATTATTGTTTTTATACTGACGTAGGAATCAGTTCTAGTTGACATGGTTTGATCTTAAGTGGATAGATAATCTTGTGTGAGTAGAGTACATCTTAGAATGCATATTGTGGGCTTGAGCATGATCTACAACATAATTACAGTATCTGTTCTACAGACCTTGAAGGTTATTTTTAAAGATTTTTGGTAAGTATTTGAAATAGTATATTAATCATTGGTCCCCCACATGACAGATTCTAAGTACATAACTTGGTTTTTATTTAGGTAAAAATATAGGAAAGGAAGAAATCACAGAAAAATATATTAAGTGTAAATTTTATTTTTATGTAGGGTGAGAGTAGAGATTGTGGAGACATTAATTATTTCCAAAAACACAGACATATTGAAAAATAACAGGTATGTGAATACACTTAATCTGCTGAATATTGGTGTATTAATTACAACTAAATAAACATATAATATTAATACGTTAAACTATTTGTTGATTTCATCTTGAAATTGCTCAGGCCGTATTTTTCCAATTTATATAATGGATAGTTTATGTTTTAGTATTATTTTTCTGACAAATTCCTGCTTAGCAATAGAGTAATAAATAGAGTTGTATTGCATGAAATTATATGATTTCACATGATAGCGTAACATCACTACCCGATGTCCATGATACAGACCTAGATATATATTGTTAGTAAATGTAAAAGTAAGAAACCCGATTTAACTTTATCAAAGAATATAAATGAGAAGTACTATAGTACACTGGATGATTTTGTTGTATAAGGGTATATAGTTTGATATTAATATATATGTGGGACTTGTCAATGTGATTATTAATAGCAAAGTATTTGAAACTTAAACAGTTATTATAAATATCGAAATCGAATATTACGTTATTTTGGACCGCAACTGGAGGCAGTAAAGGAGTATGAGGTTGCTATAAATGTCCAAATAAAGGTTTACCTAATATTTTTATGATTTTTATAAGGATATTAGGTCTTAATTGGAGTGATAATGAAAATAGCCTTAGTCAATTTTAGCTTATTCTTACTGGGGACTATGGGTTATTGCCTGAAATCCTTTAAACCATAGGTTTAAGGTTTGGACCTGCATAAAACGATTAAATCCTATAATACGGAGAGAAAGTATATATTTTATTTATTATTAATATTTTTTTGATATTATTTAATAATATTATATTATATATATTAATATATTATATATTATAGTTTGTTATTTTTATAATAATATATATTTTTATTAATTTATTATTTTATATATATATTATATTATTTGTAATTTATTATATTATATATCCTCACTGTTTTCTATTTGACTAAAAACTGCTAAAACGGCAGGGAAGAGTAAGAGGAGAAATGAAATTAATAATGAACAATACCATTAAATATTCCATAATATTTTTTATTGAAGGTTACAGTTTAATTGGATTTATTCGTGACTGTCCTTCGCTTTACATTTGAAAACAAAACTAAAATGATTAAAGTTGCAAAAGAAATATCAGCTTACTATAATAAATCTATAAAATTAATGTAAATTCTAATAAAATTAAATAAAATAATGAAATTAATATGGTAAAAGTATATTGGTAGCCATATTCGTCAAACACAATTGCATCTATTTTTTTTTTTATTTATTATTTTTTCAAGTTTTCATCCTTGGGAAAATCAAAAATTAGTATATATTTAGTTATTGTTTTAAATAAAAAACTCCCCTTCATTAATTCACCTCATATATTCCCCTTTCTATTATTTTGTGGTTGGTAGTAATAACCGTTCAAACACACCTTTCTTCAATAATGTTATTTTAAAACTTAAAAATGGGAGAGAAGTTATTAGGAATTTATAAAATTTCCGGTTTGAGGTACTTTTGTGCCTGAATGCCAAGGTTGCTAAACCCCACTTTTAATAAGACTCAATGATATGTTTTAAATTGCAATTTCTTAAAAGTATTTATCTTCCTTTTTAAATAAATTGCAAGTTTTCGTCGCAATATAGCAACTATCCATCCGCAATTTGAGACTAATACACGATGAAAAAAGAATTAGTCTTCAGTTGAAATGGTTTCGAACAAAAATGCGTAAATGATCTTTTGGGTAAATTTTGGAAAAAATTTGGTAATTTTTGGTAATTTTTTTGGAATTTTTTGGTATTTTAAGCTGCATTTATTTCCGTTTCCTATTCAATATATATTTATTTTCTATATATATTTTATATTTTTTATATTTATTGTATTTATTACTTCAGATATATTATTTATCTTTAAATTTTTTTTCTTTATTTTATATAATTTATTAAGTTATATGGATAGTTTTGTGATATTATTATTTAGTTTTTATTAGTTGATTATTTTAGTTTGTTTTTATTATTTTTTTATTGGTTTGTATAATTGGTTAGGTTATTTTTTTTAGTTATTATTTATTATACTTTTTTTGTATTATTATTTATTTTTATTATGGTTTAGGTGGGACTTAATTAAGTGTGTGTTTAATAGCCTAGCCACAATATATAAAGAATAATCTTCTTGAGTAATTTCTTATTATAGAAATCTATAGGCGCTAATATTTAGTTTATTATAAACATATTATTGTTTGTTTTCTTAAAACAAGTTTGTTTATCTTTCTTTTTATAATATCAAGTGTTTATTTCTTTTAAACAAGTAAAGAGAAAATATCTTCAAATTGGAAGACCTGAAGAGTAAAACAAAATAAAAATAAAATTTTAAAATTTTGAATTTATTAAATATCTTTTTAACTATTTATTTTTAAATTTTTTATTTTTTTATTTTTTTTATTTTTAAACTTGTTTAATTTTTTTCAATAATTAAACCATATAAAAAAATCATTTTAAGTCGATTACCAATTTATCTTCTTCCGATCAAAATGCGACATTATTTGTTTCAGAGCAAATATTTTTGTTATAATAGCTCTGTTTTGATTTGTTTTGTCTTATTGTTAGATTGATCTTTATTTGACATTACTTCTGAGTTCTGAAGGATTCTCACTTCCGCGAAAGTAATATATCAACAGAACTTTTTTAATTGTTTATTTTTCTTTTTTCATTATCAAGTTGCATTTTAAATCTTTGCTTATCTATGTTTTCATTAAATTTATTTATCTTAATTGTTTTTTATTGGTTAATCTTATTATTTTTTATTCTTTTTGATATGTATATTTTCGTTAATTTATTTGTATCTTGTATATTTTTGGGTGGTGTGGTGATGGTGGGTGGTTATCTGTTTTTGTTTGCGTGTTGGTGGTCCGTTTTTGGTTTGGTTTTGGAGGTGCCTGTTGGTGGGTTTTTTCTTTTGTTGGAGGGTGGGGGGGGTTTGGGGTGTGGTGTTGTGTAACAAAGTTTTTTATATTATTTTTCTTTTTTTTTTTTTTTATTTTTATTTTATTTTTTTAATTTATTGCAATTTTATTTTTTGTCAGGGAGATAAGCTTTGGCAGCGTTATCTTATATTTTAGGTTCGTTTTTTTGAGGTTATTTTATGAGATTATTATAACTTGCTAAATTTAGAAACAAATTATTTTTTGTATTTTTGATTTATATTTTTTTTGTGTGGGGGGATTGTATGTGTGTTTGGGTGAGTAGTGGGTATAGGGGGTTGTGGTGATTGGTGTTATTATTTTTGGGTGTATTGTGGGAGTAGTGAGAGTGAATTAAAGATATATTTTTTATATTATATAATGATTTTCTATTTTTAGTATAAGTGGTAATAATGATGGTTCTTTTAGTCGCAGTAGTAGTAGAGTATTTGGTGTTTTGAGATGGATTTATATATATTATTATCATTATTAATTGGAGCAGAAACAAAAAACTGGGGAATAAAGATGAATAATAATAATGAGATTAAGTGTGGATGTAATATATTGTGAGTAGTGTGTATATATGAGATGTTGGATTGAATGAATAGAGAGTGTGATGAGTTAGGCATATTATTTGTTGGTGGAGTTTATAGTGAGAGTGAGTATGATATATTATTAATGAATATATTTAGATTGTGTTATAATGTTGAATGAATTATAATTTAATGTAGTAATATTTGATTAGCATATGGTAATAGAGTAATAGATT
>JABUQX010120428.1:2500-5000 GCA_015478945.1 Trachelipus rathkii | reverse complement strand
TTAGGGTTGGCCGCGCACCGGATTTTTGCGCACCGCACCACACCAGGGTAAGCGCACCACGCACCGCACAAAAAGTCGTTTTTGTCGCACCGTACCACGCACCGCACAACACAGCACCTCTATATATTTTAATAATTGCACCACACCGGCACACTGGATATGTGTGGCGAATCGCACGGCACCGCACCAAAATGAGCGCACCACGCACCGCACCAAGTGCGTCTGCCAACCATAGTGTAGAGTGATGTGTGAAGAAGGATTATATTTTGCTATAGAATGTAATACTTTGAGATGTAATTAATATAAATGAATGTTAAAAAGATTTGTAGTTAGAGCTGCTGAGTTGGTAATCTCATTTCCAGCTCCAATTCAACGTCCGAATCCCCGGACCCCGACCCCAACCCCGACAGCCCGACCCCGACCCCGACCCTGACCCTGACCCCGACCCCGATACCGATACCGACCCCGACCCCGACCCCGATACCGACCCTCGACCCCGACCCCGACTCCGACTCCGGCTCCATCATTTTAAAATTATGACTTCGTCTTTCTTAATGTATAGTAAAGTTTTACTCCTCACTAAATACACGAAAGCCTCTTCGATTTTCATGAAACTTTCATAAAATGTTTTAAATGAAAATCTCTTAAAGATATCAAAAAAAAAATGATGAAAATAATTAATGAAGGTTCTAAATTTCATATTTATAGCATTTGTCTATGGAGGATCTTGTTAGTTATATCGACCGCGATTTTCGTGAAACTTACAGTTACAAGTAATATTTTAAATGTTCTGTAAAGAAGAAAAAAAACGAGGTATGGCCCTGAATCGTTACAAAGTCTCATATTTTCAACTTTACTTGTCAAATTAGTTTTAAAGTTGCCAGATTTTTTTTTTTTTTAAATTTTACTATCCCTCACAGGTCGGGACGTGAGGGGGCTGAACCCTCCCCCCTTGACAGATGTTCGTGTGCCATTCATTTGCATCTTCAAATATGTTTTTCTCTTCAAATATTTAATTGGGACTTCATAACTTTTTCTATTGCTATTGTGAGACTTCATAACTTTTTTCAAACATTTTAAGTTAAGTTTCATGATAATCTAGAAGGTGTCGTATAATTAATAAGGTTCGAATTTTTTTGAACCAGCTCCTGCTCAACACAAAAAAAAATTTCTCACTGCGGTTACACCCAAACCCTTGCCACTCCACAGTTCCAGTTACCCAACCCTTATTGTAGTAGCTAAATATATTTAGAGATACGCTAGGGTTTTATTTACTTGTAGAGGTGTGAGATGATTTTATGTGCCTAAGAAGAAATCTGGGAATGTGTGAAGCTGAAGCTAGGATAATGAATGTGTCTGTTTTGACCTTTAATCCATTGATCCACCTTCCCATCCCGAAATCCAAAAAATTAAGAAACGTAACTATTTAAATTAAATAAAATTTGTAAAGAACACAGTATATCACTTGTGGTTAAGGCATTGATTCTTCCCCCTCTCCATTACTAAAACAAACAAATTTCTGACCACGGCTTTAGATGATGAGATTCCTAGAAACAAAAAGGTTAAGATACTGAGAAAACGTCCAAGGGAAGGAAAGGTAACGAAATTAAGTTGTGTTCTAATGCCCAGTGGCCACTCGTGGTAGAAATGTATAGGAGTACAATGTCATAAAAGTGCAAATTTTAAAAATCTTGTGCATAAGAACTTCCTGTTTTAAATATAAATTTAGTACATGCAATGGGGAGCCACCTCTTCATCGCTCCTACTCACTAACCATCCTTGCTAATAAGTTGAACTCCACAACAGAGCGATAGTGACTGTACACAGAAATCTTGTTGAAAATTAAAATTTTGTCTTGTTTCACGTATATCTATTGTAATGATTGAAGGAAAACATTTTCTTTGATAAAATTTCTTATCTATAAACTATTACACACACATCTTCACACACACACACACACACACACACACACACACACACACCTACACACACCTACACACACACACACACACACACACACACACACACACACACACACACACACACACACGTTAAATTTCGTCATAAAGTCTTTACCATTGACTCACAATGGTGTTTATTAATTTTTATACATGATTTTTGATAATCTTAACAATTGATAGTCAAGAAATTTTGGGAATTCATGATATAAAACGGGTACTGCATATTATTCACAATGGTTATAAGAATGCATACATCTATATAAGGTTTATTTGGTCCTTATCAATTATAGTGAAGCAAGCTGGATTTTTTGAAACTTTCCAGAAATGCTTAAAATGATCTGAAAATAAAGAACGTAAAAAAATCCTGAGAATTGACTCTGAAAAAAGTTATAAAGCCCCTAAATTTCATATTTACAAATGATAAAAAATATCGACCCGTCGATTTTCATGAAACTTACACGAAATGTTCGAAGTAAACTGTCATGAAAGAAAAACGTAATATAAATATCTAGAAGTTATCCTGAAAAGTTATGGGGTTG
>JABUQX010120427.1:17500-35000 GCA_015478945.1 Trachelipus rathkii | reverse complement strand
ACTATATATATATATATATATATATATATATATATATATGTATGCTCATATGTATGCTCATATGTATGTATATATATGTATATGGATCTGTTACATAAAAAAAAACAATTTTTCGGTGTTGTTACTATAACTATTAAACTATTTTACATATCAGACTTTTATAATAATTTCTTATAATGTGAATTTCAGGCTAATCCCATGAAAGGGTGTTGTTAAACTAATACTTTTAAGAGTGTTTGGTCATCTCGTTTGAAAAATGATGTGAAAAAAACCCACTTCTAAAAAGCCAGCTTCCTGGGGCAACAATGTCATCCTTGTCAGGATAGCGTCAGTGAGGGTGACGATGGACCACACTTTAGGTATAACTTGGTCTCCGACTCTCCCTAATGCACTTTTTTTTGGAAATTTTTTTTTTTGTAAATCCCGCGACCCTATAGTCGGGCATAAGCACACAAAAAATAATAATGTAATTCTAATAATAAAAGAAGTTTTATTAAAGTTTGAATAACGCCCGAGTCAGCCTGACCGTGGAGAGGTGAATCGACCATTGAGTGGTGACTCGGACCATCTGTTTAAATTCAATCTTTTACTTATAATTTCAATTTTATATTTTAATTTACACTTAATATAATAATTATTTATCATATTAAAATTCGTAATATATATAGAAATGTCAATAATGATAAATAAAATCTGAAGATATAAATAAGAATTGGCATTCGATTCACACCCCTCTCCGTAAGAATTTTGACACTTTTTTGAACTCGTTTTTTATTAAAATTTCATTTTTAAAATTTTCATAATTTAGTAACTTTTATTACATTTAAATTAATTATCACATTAATAAAATGTCAATATCGTAAAATCACGAAAAAACAATGGTGGTCGAACCCACCCCTCCATCAATTTTTATGGCGGGGTGAATCGGACTAAGATAAACCGTTTTTGCCACTAATACTGCTGGATCAAATTTGCTTTGCCAGTTTAAAGCTAACATACTCGGGTTATATCCACTGAAAAAATAATTAAATCCATCCACAATTTTTCTTTTATGTAGTTAAAACTCACACATTTTCAAAAGTGAAGTTCTATTGAAGGAAATTTTGTACCCTAATTTCCTAACATTTTTTAAAAATATAAAACTTTCTAGAATTAAATATGATCTAAATAAAACTTGTAGTACTACCGCGTGGCTATTAAATGAGCAAAAATTTTTTTTTTTTTTTTTTATTTTTTTTATTTTATTTAGAGTGGACGAATCACCCCTCCTAAAAGAGGCGGGCCTGGTCACCCCGCCCCTAAATCTTTTTAAGCATATTTTATGAAAAATATTATTAAAATAGTAAAAAAAAAAAAAAAAAGTAAAATTTAATATGAAATTAAGATACCGTCAATTTCAGAAAAAAATCGACCTTTTTTTTGTTTAACTGTAACTTAAAAACTATAACACTTACAGAAATTAGTTCTAGATATCATAATAATATGGGCATTTTGCAATCATTTAATGTAAAGAAATCAAAAAAATAAAAATAACTTTTTAAAAAATGTCTAAAAACAGAGGGAAATTTTTTTTGGGGGGGCAATTTCAGAAAACCTAAAAAATATATATAAATTTTACCCATTTTTGGTTGACACTAGCTGAAATGAGCTTCTCTAACGTGTTAGTAGTAAGTAAGAATGATAAATTAGCTGCATTGCCAGATTTAGCTGATTTTGTTAAATCTGGCACCCTTAGCAATTTTTAGCTACATTTTAGTTTTTGTTGTTTTGGGTATGTTTATATGGGTTTTCGATGCCTTCGAGTCGATTCCCATGGTTACTGAGTCAATTGGCCACCCAAGTCAAGGGTTAGGGGGTGGGGTGGGGGAATGGAATGGAAATCTGAAATTGCCCCGGGTCATAAATGTTAAATAATTTTTTAATGAAATGTGCTATCGATATGTATTTTATATGTATACATAGCTTAAAACCTGTACTATCAAAGAGTAGGTGATCAAATTTTACAATTTTTTTTTTATTATTTTGTGCACAAACAAAATGAAAATTAAAAAGAATTTAAAAATTTTTTTTTTTTTAGAAAAATTAAAAAAATAGGTTATTGTGTTCTGATTTTGTGATGATGATGTAACTGGTGTGTTGAATCAGGAAATTTGCTGTGCTGAATAACCCCCTACCTCTCTAAGCTCCTTGAATAGATTTGCATCTAATACCCCCCCTCATTGAATAGGTTTAAACCCTACACCCCTTCCTTAGCAGATAACCAATGAAGGGAGTAGGCGAAAGCCACATAAGCGGCGTGTTGATGCATTCCTAAAACCTCAAAGGTTGAAACTAGCCACTCTGCAATAGCGGGAATGGAAGCTCTGCATACCTCAAACATACTAGCCAACACCAAGCTCCTCTGCAGCTCCAGAAATAAAAAAAGTTGCATAGGTGCATAAAAAAGGGGGGGTAGGGGTACTATCTGATACTAAACCATGGTAGGAGTGATTCGATTCATCACCAAACACAGAATCGATTCAGCAGTATCGATTATATACTAATCTATACCTATATTGGGTATATTCCATGACATACGATATACGCGGAGGCATTAGATCGTCCTCCATTCCATTCTCCATCTCCTTTCTCATTCAAATAGATATTCTCCTTCTCCTTCTTATTCATTTCTATCTGAGGCATCTTGTCCTATACAATAATTAATCTACTCTCTCTCCATTATATATATATATACTCTCTCCTCTCCTGATATATATATATATCTCACTCACTCTTTCTGCTCATATATATGTGCTCTTATATATATATACATATATATATACAATAATGTTAAAAATATACATGGTTTTACAAATTCGTTTTGTTACATTTTTTGGGGGGGGTGGTTTTTTTTTTTAGAATGAAAAAAACAACCATACAACATGTTGATAGGAGTTATAAGCGCATATACATTGCATTTTCAATAATTGGAATTGTTTTCACGATTACAAGTGGAGTTTTGAAACTCAACTCAAGGTCCGGGAGGGGCTGCATAAATTCATGGGAATTGATGGAATGAGATCAGGATGGGGCCCAGCAGGAATGAATCAAATATTATACTAATTTATAATTCTTAATCGAGTGAATGCTTGAAAGTCTCAAAATGGCCGCTCAAAAATGCTGAAAATTGTGAAATTTTTTTAAAATGAAAAAAATTCCCAAAATTCAAAAATCGACTTCGAACCATTATAAACAATTTTTTCACTCATACTAGATGCGATTAATAGGTGCCACAAATTTTTTCGCTCTAGACCTCATATTTACAGAGATAAGGTTTTATTGTAACAAAGCGGGGTGGAGTTTTATGTAACAACACCTATATATATATATATATATATATATATATATATATATATATATATATATATATATATATATATATATATATATATATATATATATATGGACATTTATAAGATGTTGACTCCACGTTTATCTGGGGGAAATTAGAAAAACAACGAATTTCGAGCCTTTCCTTTATTGCTGCAATTTCTATTATTTATTGCGTTATTTGCATTTTTTAATTTTAAGAAATTAACAAAGATTTTATTATTATTATTATTATTGTGTGTATTATTATTATTATTATTATTATTATTATTATTATTATTTAATAGGAATTTAATTTTTTTTTCTAAGTTCTTTCACTTTTTTTATTATTTGATTTTACCGATTATTATTATAATTTATGAGTATTTTTTATTTAAAAAACTCCCCGGACCATGAGCTTCAAAGTAACACCCATCTCGGGGCGAGAGATGTCTCGAAGGGGGGGGGCCGAAGGCTACTTGAGATCAAGCTATAAAATATATAGAAATATCAAATATCAATTTTATTGTCAAGGTGTTTCTACAAACTTTACGTATACTTCATCAGAATTTAAACTGAAATAAATAGCCTAAACACACGACCTAAGCTACTCATTTTTTTTATAAGACTATGGGTGTTGAAGCACAAAAAATATATATCAATTTCTTTTTTTAATTTTGTTAATATTAATTAACCTACTTGAAAATTCAGTATTTACTAATGTATTTAACCTCAAATCATTGAAATTACATTTTATTGTTTTTCGTTCCTGGAGTCAACATCTTATAAATAACCTATATATTATATATATATATATATATATATATATATATATATATATATATATATATATATATATATATATATATATATATATATATATATATATATATATATATATATAATCTATATATATATATATATATATATTATAAGGATTTGAAATTTTTTAGAATGTGTTTCTTTTGTCAGTAATGCTCACCCTTTTTTAAATATAAACAAAACAAGTTACAAATTTCAAAGATAATAAGCAAAAATACCACAGTGAAAAACGAGATTATCAATATAATGGTCCAATCGGACAATAAAAAAAATATTGTGTAGTTTCTGACACTTACCACTGGTTTATCCACTCTTCCCTCCTCTTCTAAACGAACACGTACAATACACACAATGAGAACAAGGCCATGCAACATCAACAGAAAAAGACAGTGACACAAGAACACTCAGCTTCTCACTCAGTTAACATGAAAAGGAAAAAAATATAGGTGAAATAAAGTTTGTAAATTAGCAAAGTTGGGGTATAAGCAGGTGTATGTACTCAATTACCTTCTTCAGATGATTTTAGACACTTTATATTTCGACCAGCTTCCTTAAAAACTCATTTCCTCAGCAACATAGGCAGTAGGTATATGGTAAAAAAAAGATATAATGATTCAGATCAACTCCTGGCAAAAAAAACTACAGAACCCACAAAATCATATCAGGTAAGAGAGGTATCTGACGAAAAGCATTCAAATTTGACATAGACCAACACCAAAAAAAAACAAACACTTTTCGACCACTATCAAACACACTCTTGCTATGGTTCTAAAGTAAACTCATGCCAGTATAAAAAAAAAGAAACTATGATAAGGAAATTGAATCAGATAAAATATATACATTACAAAAAAAACAGTGTTTCCCAAAAAAAAACCACCAACTACCATGCAAAGTAGAGGTAATAAGAGAAGAGATTATCTAATCTATAATTAAATATTGCAAAAAAAAATACAATGAAGGTTTTACAAGGATCTAAGGGTCCAATCACCAAAGGTTGTTAGGAAAGATCTCACCAACTTCCTCAAATGTAAACAACACTCTCAATCCAGCACACACTTCGCTAAGAAAAATTACAGTAACTAGATAAAAAAACTAAAGTTCAAAGTTTACTGACTACCAGATTTGTACAGATCCAACACCAAGAGGTAGATGGATAATCATATAAAGTTTCAGTGCAGCAAGAGTTTTAGAGTAGAGAGGGAGAGAGACAGGTGTATCCTCATGCTCATGCAAAACCCAGTATAGTAACATACAAGATATGAGAGGATTAAAAACGATTCAATTTATGCTTAAACTATATTTAGACATTGGATTCTTTATTTACAGACGTAACCGTTTCATTTAGTTACGCAATAAATATTATGGATGGGTCAGTGACAAAAAAATATTCTATCAAATAAGTAGAAAATTACTAATACAGAAAAACTGTATCTTATCAGCTAAACTTTATTTTTCTTTGAGCTTGTGTACCGAATCACCATGCAGTATCTGGTTTTTCTTTAACTTAACAATAATTTTCTTTTTGAGCAGGGTGTATAGTGTACAACTTCTCTATATAACCATGGTTATATTTATTAAATTTATCCCCAAAATTTATGCCTTAAAACTACAAAAATTGAGACCTTAAAACTACAAAAATTGGTACCTTAAAAACTACAAAAATTGGTAAAGCATAAGTTCCAAATAAAGAACATAAACCAAAAAAAAAACACATTAACAGTCTATAGGGTATAACACCATCACACGCTTCCTTTTGAATGTTTTTCTTTTAAGTTTAGAGTCACCTAATAATATAAGAGGTGGTATTTGTCCACCTCACACTCAAGGTTCAACTTATAAAAATAAATAAAAAAGACACGTATAGCGCAACACTATTGTTACCAACTGTAAAAACATATACTGGTCAGTTCAAAATGAAAGTTAATCAATCAATGACCACTATAATTAACGTTAATTTGAAAGAACTTGGTTCAATAAACTTATTACAAAAAAACAAAATCTATATAATGCTTTATAAACTTCACAAAAACAATGTTGTAAGTTCATACAGGTAAATCATTAACTAATACCTGAGACATTTTTGAAAAAATATAATTTCGGTTTCTTCTGATGAAAAAGTAGCTTTTTCTGGGGAAATTGAATCGTTGGGAGAAAAGATTGAAAGCTTCCTTCGTCAAACAAATAAAGTTCGGGTCCTAAACCCAAAACCTACATGAACATAATACACTATTAAGAAACATATCAAAATTAGAACATATCCCACTGGAGAAAATTATTTAAAAGATGAAAGTATTTTACCATTACTACCATAAATTCAAAAAAATAAAATGAAACATAATAGCAAGGATAAAAACACACACATACCTTAACAACTGTTAAGGTTTGGTTTTTCTAACAATTCAGGAAGAAGATCCCCATGCAAATTCAAGCAGCAATTGATATCTCTTAAATGAAGCAACTTGAGTTAAATAGCATGACACGAAACTTCATAAATCAGGTAGGTTGTAAATATCAAAGGTGCATAAAGTGGTTACACACTCAATTTGCAACAAGTACCAACTTCAATAGGGAGAGTAGTAAAGGTTATTGCTGGAAAAGGAGAACATGGCACATATAAAGCAAACAGCAAACAAAACAATCAAAAGAACAAACCCTACATGTTCCTCCCCACCCGTCATGAAATGGCGGATAGAGGGAAACAAAGCGAGACAACGAGCCAAACAAACAAACAAACAAAACGACCCTAACAACCCTGATTATCACTTCCCAAACAGTTTACTATACAAATCAACCCAACAACAACAACTATTACATCATTTATGACTGACGGTTACGGTTTTCGTAACTACAAACCAAATTCTCAAGAATGTGCCGAAACTCCTTTCCATCGATAGTATCATTTTTTGTATGCAAAGAACCCAAGGAATAATCCGCAAACTTGTCAAAAGATGCCTGAATAAGGTCCGACTCATGCATTGACATTCGTTTAAGAGACTTAGCCAACGAAGCCCTAGGACGAACCTTTGCTTCCGATTCTAAGAATGAAGGTGAAGGGGGTCGTTTAAATCTATATGCTCGTGAAGCTAGGGGCATTGGATCAAAAACAGACACATCAGCAGAACATTTCTCGGGGTCATACCGGGATTGAGCCAAGGAAGGACAAAAAACTGTATTTTGGTGTGCCCTAGAAGTAGATGGTATCGCATCCAGTATCTCAGATGGAAGTGAGACACTGGAATGTTTCTCAGGCCTTGATTGACCATCAGATGCCCGTAAGGGTCTCAGAGTTTTCCTCCCTTCCACGGTCGGGCGGATGTTTCTGAGATGTCTTGGGCATCGGGTAACTGACCCGTTGATGAGGTTCCTCACTAACCAGGTCATTTCCAATGGTAATATTACCTTTCTCAATTGAGAAGCTCGAGTCATATGGAAAGGTTCAGTGGAGGGCTCTTTTGGAATGGTGAAGGTCCCAAAATAATTAATCATTACCCAAAAAGCCTTTCCAAATTCTGCATTGGGATGGATACCGTCACTATTGTAACCCTTCGGACCCAAAGAGTATACAGTGTTTCTGGGATTTTTTAGTTGTTGATATTCCTTGTACAATTTATGATTTGGTATGAAACGTAGTGCGTCAGACATAGCAATTGTTCTCTTTTCTTCCCATTTCAACGAGGATGTATGCAGACGATGGAGCTCGTTATACACCCTAATGGTGTCTTCATTTAATTCTTTAGGTGTGGTACGAGGGAGGTTTTTATACCAGGTTTGGACCTCTGGGGGTGCGTGAGCAATGCAACGATGGTAGTTGTAATAGGCTAAGTCAGGGAAAGTGGGTAATACCATGAACAATTTAGCATCAGGGTTTTGTTGTTTAATTTCTTTATAGATTTCTTTAATGACCTTAAGCGCATCTTCGGCCTTAAAGGTTAAGTCAGGGAGGGTGACGGTGTATTCCTTATGGTAGGAGCCCTTCGTCATGGTGTATCGAGCCTGTGTATAGGCCATTCGAAAAATGGAGAAAACCAAGACATGGGTAGTTTGCTTGGTCACCTCATACTTTATGCCTTTTGGTACATCTTCGAAAGATGCCAAAATAAATCGTTTAAACTTTATGGTTCTGTTTTCAGGGTTATGCAACCAAGAGTCATAAAACGATTCCAAGTACGATACCATCGAATGACCGGCCAAGAGTATCTGAAACATATAATATCACAGATTAATTCCACATAGTAAAACTTTAAAGACTAAATCTAAAACATGCCTAACCACAAAAGAAATACCATTGTCAAACCACATCAATGACAACCGTTTTATCATCACAACCCCTATCTGTAACGTTGTGTAACCTCCAAACCTTATGCAGTGTATTTACCTCATACATCAAGGTTACCACTTACCAATAAAAACAAGAACAAGGATATTATTTTATTAAAATATTAAAAATTAATTTTATTACAAAATTACTATTTAAATATGTTATCTCCTTTAACTTTATTATAATTATGCATCATATCTCATTTAAGCCTATAATAAGGGTCTGGGCCCATACATTGCAATATTTAGTTGGTTTGGGTTTGTACATTATAATAATTCCGTCTGATGAGCATCTTGTTCTAAATTCCTCGATAGAAAAGTGTTTTCTGTTCCATGGTAGATCATCTTTGGATCATTCCCTTTGACACTCATCCATTCTAAAATAAGAAAAATAGTTACATGACAAAAAAATAATATATTATATATATCAAAACATTATTATATAGTCAATTATATTTCAAATCTAATCTAATACTAGTTAAATCACTTACCTAGAACATTGGGGTTCCATTCATTGGTTTTCTGCTTTCCTAATTATTTCCTCAGCCTATTCGGTTCTCTTTCTCCTTTCTAAGATGCGAGTCTGCACCCAAGGTTCATTTAGTTCTGTGACTGTTGCTCTTTTTCGGGTTCGAGCGGCTACTGGCTCTGAAAAATCGGCCTCTTCCGCAATTTCACTTGACCTATCTTCAGGGATTGAGGGGATGATCGTTTCAGGAGCCCAGTGAACTATTTTCTTTTTTCCACTAAAAGTAGTTTGGGCTATTTCCGGAACCATTACCCATGCTAAAAATTCTTTAATTGATTGTTCAGTTAGAGGGAATGATTCAGTTTCTTCCTCACAACTAGGTGAGAATAGTAATTTGGGCAATTCAGTTCTTTGGACTGGAGTAGTGCCCATATCTAAAGATTTTAATGGGGGATAGACAGTTCCGCTACTTATGTCACAAGGGAGATCTGTAATACTATCTCGTGATACACCCTCTCCTAAAGAAAGCCTCCTGACCTGATGTCTAGGCACTGGAGGTACTTCTCTATTATCAGTTATTATTAGGGGTGTATAGGAGATATAGGAAGGAGTGTGGTTTAAGTTCAGAGATACACTGGTAAAGGTTGGAGAATTTTCTATCAAAGATGGGCTAAGGGCAATTTGTTCAGGAGTAATGAACAAGTTTCCCAAATAATAGGATGAAATATCACTCAGCTGATCATGACTACTACTGATATTATCATCCGTTTGATCCATTTGAGGATGTCCATTGTGTTCATGTTCATCCAAATATTGGTTTAAAGAATTAGCTAACAATACGCTTTGATTTAAGTGGTAAATTACATCATTAAAAAGTTCTGGACCTGGTACATCCGGGAAACCCAAAAAGTCCTCCTCATCCGAGTCATTTTCAAAATTCAAGGTCTGCTCAGTGAGGGCTATGTCTGAAGGAGCCGGTATGACTCTTCAGCGATTTCTTCAGAGGGTTCTCCCTCGAATGATAAGGGTTTGGTCAATAATTCCACAAATATAGGAGTTCTTTGTAAATACAAAGGAGGTGAAATCCATCGTTTCAACTGACGATGATGTACTCGATATTTTCGTCTAGTATCTAACGCTTCCACCACATAAGTTACGTCATTAGAATTTATATGTATAATCTGTAAAGGACCCTGGTACCTTTCTTTGAACTTATTTATTGTAAGATCCCCAGGTAAGTGGATTTTTAATGCTACTAACTGATCAACAACGTATGGTCGAAAATTTCGATGACCTTCATCCCAAATTGGGAAAATCTGGTCCAGGGTAATTTTGGACGGGTATCATGGGCCTCCCGGTATAAGATTTCAGCTGGAGTTTTACCAGTTTCTGAATGTCTAGAATGATTGTAAGTTAAGATTACATGATGTAAAAGGGAGTCCCATTCTGTTGGATCTTGTAAAGAAACACGCAAATATTGTAATAATGTTCGGTTGACTCGCTCAACAATACCATTTGATGAAGGGTTGTAAGGTGTAGTATACACGTGATATATATTCAAAGACCGTAAAAGATCTTCAAAAATTGGCCCACAAAATTCTCGGGCATTATCAGTTAGTAAGCGAGAAGGGATTAGAGGGAGATAAGGGATTATACTTTCAAGGGCCGCAGTAACTAGAGATGTATGTTTACTTTTAATCGGCACAGCAGCCACCCATTTGCTGTAATGATCTATAAATATAAGAGCATAATTGTTTCCTCTCCGAGATTTTGGTAGCTGAATAAGATCTGCAGCTGTTAATTCGAAAGGATATCTAGTGTTAATCTTTATTTTTGGTGGTGTATTAAATATGTTAGAAATTTTAGCTAACTGGCACGTATGACATGCCATAGAAACATCCTTACAAATTTCTCTTAATTTGGGATGCCATACAAGATTCTCCAATAACGCATATAATTTGCGCTGTCCAATATGAGCAAATTCATAATGGTTGATCACCGTGACCTGTACTGCAAAAAGAAATGATACCACATAATTATACTGATCATTCCGATTACGATGTATTAACATACCATCCAAGAGTGATAAAGAATTCAGAGAATAACGGAACAATTTAAGAGGACCCCTCAAAGGTTGATTATGATGTAAGGCTCTTTTCAAGCGCCTTAACAATGGGTCATTTTTCTGACAATCAACTATTTGAGACATCAAAATTTCCACGGTATCTTGAGTATTAATAATCATAGTAAAATTTTTTTAAAGAAATGATCGTATTAGGCATTTTATCCCCATTTGACTCCTCCCCACCAGAGTTCAATAGACTTTGCACAAGATGGACTGTATCCTTCACTAAATTATTCTCATTTGGAGATTCTGGTTCCAATGAATGAATAACCATTAACAAAGAAGACTGGATTATAGGCGGACTAGGATATGCCTCCAGCGATGACATAACCGACTCAGGTAAAACGTTTTCCGTTGTAATAAGTCGGTTAAAATGAATACCACTACGACAAAACAAAAACAACTTCTTTTTGCTATCAGGTAATCCAAATTGCAAAGGATGATTCTTATTAAAATAAACCAATACTTTTGCCTGTCGCAATTTAGCATAGGCTTAGATACTATGAATAAATGGGAGTTGCCCCGGATACCTAGTCAGTTGGAGTTGTTTGAGCACACCTTTTTCATTCCTACCAGTTGGTAAGTGATACTTTTCACGATGTGCTAACAATTCATCCACGACTTCAACCCTCAATTCTAAATGTTGGTCCATGTGATCATACTCGTAATGGGAAAAACACTGGAACAATGAATCGCCACCTCCTGGCATTAAAATTTCTTTAAAGCCATCAGGGACTTCCGGAAGATAGCTTGTTTCCATGGCTTCCAGCTTCAATTCATAGTGAGATCTAGACAATATGTCGGCTATGATATTTTCCTTACCTGGCAAGTAACACAATTCATAGTCCAGGTCATTTAATTCTTCTAAAGTTCTAGCCACTCGAGGGTTTACTAAAGGCATGTTCTGAAGGAACAATATAGGTTGATGATCTGTGAATATTATTACTTTGATTTTATAGAGAAAAGGTTTCAAAGATCTACTAGCCCTCTTTCTGTAGTACTATATTTCCTTTGTGCTTTCGAAAAAACTGTGGAGATGAAAGCAATTGGTTTTTCTTCGTTGTTTTGTATCTGGCTAAGACAGGCCCCAGCACCTACTCCAGATGCGTCAGTGTATAGTAAAAGGGGTTCCGCCTTAGCTGAACGATCCGGATATACTAACAAGGGAGGTGTAGTCAAAAGTTGTTTTAAGGTATCAAAGGCCTTTTGGCATTGTTCAGTCCAATTGACATTACTCTTACTTTTGAATAATTCGAACAATGGTTGTGCTATGACCGAACAATTAGGGATGTGTCTGCGATAGAAGTTCACTAAACCCATAAATTGTCTCACTTGCCTAACAGTTTTGGGTACTGGGAAGTCTCGTATTCCCTGTAGGTTTCTTTCCAAGGGTATCATGCCCTCATTTGAGATCGTATGTCCCAAAAATTTTACTTTTCTTCTGAGTAAATAAGTTTTTGATGGTTTTAACTTAAACCCATTCACCATGAAGGCTATTAGGACTTCCTCTAAGATGGATAAATGCTGTTCAAAAGTGTCACTAACTATTAGTACGTCATCAATATAGATCATAACTTCCGTCCAAGGGATGTGACTTAGTGCAAGATTCATGGCTCTTTGGAAGGTAGCTGGTCCATTTTTAACACCAAAGGGCATTCGTAAGAATTCCCAATGGGATAATGGTGTAGAAAATGCGGTTTTTTCTATGCTGTCTTCCTCCATTTCTATTTGATAATAACCTTTTATTAGGTCGATAGTTGTGAAATATTGTTTTCCTTTAAGACTGAATAACGTATCTATTAGGTTAGGTATAGGAAAAGAGTCTCCTTTTGTAACTGAATTTAATTTTCTATAGTCAATGCACAAGCGCATCGTACCATCAGGTTTTCTAATAGGGACAACTGGGGCCGAGTAAGGAGAAAACGATTGTCGAATGATGCCATCGGCTTCCAGCTTTCTACATACCTCCTCAACCTCATACAGTATTGGACCCTGGAGTCTTCTAACCGGTTCACACACTGGGTCGTCAATTATTGTTTCTATAGAATGCTTTAAGATGGAAGTACATCCTACGTCTGTATCTCCCAGACTCAGTGTAGTTGGATATTTAAGTAGTAATTGTATCAGTTGGTCTTTTTGTTCTTGGGTTAGATCGGTGGAATCCAGGTCAAAAGCCTCATGGAGGTTTGCAGGTGTCCATTCTTTATATGTATTTTGCAATTTCTGTGTTAGTTCAACCAAATGTGTAGGAATTGTATTAGTGGGATTTACTGAAAGGATAGAAAATGTTCCTAAGGTATAACCTTGTTTAATTTTTATATTGTGATCAGTTAGATTGTAACAAGGCAATTTTATTGGAGTATCAAGGGAATATGGAATAACAGCGTGATCCATAAAACAGTGATTCTGTTCACTAGGTGTGAACAACAAAAGAGCCGGATAAGAGGGTTCTGGAAAACCATTTTTCCTGTGCAAGCAACACCTCCATCCAATTATTTGAAGGAATGTTTACTCCTGTAACTAATTTTGCTGCATGTTCTTGACCATTTTTGGTCCGTATATCTTTTGCAATGACCACAAGACTATCTTTATGTCGTGTAATCAATTCTTTATTAGCTAAATCGGGCAAGATGTTTTCCGTACGCAAAAGGTCGTAACCAATAACCAAACCATAAGATACTACTTCGTCCGAAACAACGACAAACTCTCCAGCCCTCGTACAATAGCTATTAGAAAGATGTAACGATAGAGTAACTGCACCAAGGACTTCAAAAACGACGTCACCGATGCCACGTAAACCTGTATATTTTGTAGGTTTCAGAGGATATATAGAAGGGTCTAATAATTTATATGTTCGATTGGTTATTATACTGACAGATGCTCCAGTATCAACCAAAGCCTCCAACAGTTCAGTTTGCGCAGAATTATCAATTACCACACCTATTACCAAAGCTTCTTCCAGAAGGGATTGAGTTATCCTAAACTGAAGAAATGGGCCTTTCGGGCCGTTTATTTTCGGATTTTCTCTTAGTACTGGCACCTCAGGTTGGAGGGTATTTTGAATCAACGAAGAGTCAATGTTGACGGTGGTTGCTAGAGTTTCCGGATGGGATAAACATTGGGAAGATGTTGTAGGGTCAGTATTGACTGAAACATCTACCTTTGTGTTATTTATTTTATCAATTTCATTATTCACAGCTGAAGTTATTAATACCTTTGGAGGATCTTCAATGAAGTCTATCCCATATTCGAGAACTGGGACATTGACTTCCAATAGTTCAGGTATTATTTCCGAATTATCCATTTCCATTGCTAAAAGTAATGACGGTGACCCTTTCTTGGATGGTTGTTGTTTTTTATCTCTTTGCGATTTTGGGACTTCTTGAATCAGTGATGGTGGCTCTGCGGGTGGGCCACTCCCCACAGAGCTAACTAGTTTTTTGAATGTGGTTTCTTTTTCGTACAATTCATACCCAGGTGATCCCCTTGACAGAAGGGACATCGAGGAGTAGAATCACATTGCTGTAGCTTTTCTCTTGTTTGCGGACAGTCCTGCACCACATGTCCGTTAGCTTCACATCGAATACATTTATTCTTGTGTAGGTAGCACTCATCAATTTTCCACAAAAATGGCAATATGGGCGAGATGGACAGTCCCTAACGTCATGACCTGCCTGCTTGCAATATTTACAAGACAGGTTATTGCCCGACCACCAAGGTTTTTGTGGTGGTTGGTACTGTGGTACATTGGGGGAACTTATAGAAGTGTTTATTTGTTGTGGCATCTGCCGTTTTTGTTTCGGAGATGGTGGGCCCCGTTTTGAGGCATAAAACGTTCGATTATTCCGTGGAGAAACAGGTGGAGTATTAGGTCTTTGAGAGTCATTAATATTTGTAGGAGGTATAGGTGACTGTGCAGCCACCTGAGCAAATGTGGGTACGGAGTAGGATCCCGCTACATTAGCGTTGAAGTTATTTTGAAAAGGTGTTCCATAATAAGCGGATGCTTGCCCATAATACAATGGCTGTCCACATGGTTCATAACCCAAATTAGTCTGTGGTCATGGGTTTATACTTTTCTGGGAACCAACACCTGGCCATTGTTGTGCAGGGAGGTCATTCCCATTGAATAACCGCCGGATGGATGGCTGTGAGATCCAATCTCACCCTCCGGAGGCGGCCGAATTCTCAAAGGTACCCTGGGTAACCTGCACCGGGATGGTGCGTATTTTATAAATTTCCATTACCGCTGTGTAATGCGGGGTTAACCTGGTTTGCCGGTATGCAAATTAAGTGGGGCGCTGGCAGCGTCGCCGCAGGAAAGCATTTTACCTTTTCCACCGCTATCAGGGGACCAGGAAGCTGCCCATTAGAATTCCGGGCGACATGGGATCCGGAAAAGCGGCCAGCTAAACGCACCGTCCTGGTACGCCGGTTTTGGCTGAAGGACGCTGGGCCAGTTTTTTACCTTCTTTTACGTAAATATTCAGCCGAACCATTAGTTGAGTTGGAGCTTTATTATGACATAACCAGCGTTGTACAATTAATACATCATACACCTTTTTGATGTCACCCTCGAGATACATTCCCAGGTGTGTTCGCCACCCTTCAGCAGTTGCTCTGGGGTAGGTTATTGTGGCATATTCCTCAAACCTTTGCAGAAATTGAGGAAATGGTTCTCCATTTTCAAGACACACTGGGATCATTTTATTCGAGTTAGGTGTATGCTTCTCCAACAACAAAAGCAACCTTCGTCGAAGCGTATGTCTTGGTTTTGCGGCCATTCTGGCTTTTAGCAAATCTTTGTCGGTTATTGGAAATGGGAGTACTTCCGTTGATGAAGGGCGTGTAACCTGGCCCTGAGAAACCAGAGTAGAGGACGGTTGGGTCTGTCGTTGACCATTCTCCAGTGGTAACACAGAGGCGGTCCCCTGGTTCTCTGTTATTTGGGTCAATCTATTCATTCGGTCCATCAAATCATTAGACAAGGAATATTGTTGGGCCAACTGTTCTCTGGTTATTCCATCATCTGGGATGGAACTTGATGGGAGTACTGGTCGCAATCCCCCTTCACTAGTGTTCACCACCTGAGAAGTGGGATCGACTGTTTCCTTACGCTCCAATGTATCGTTTTCCTGTTCGTCTTCAGAATTTTGTAATTGGGTGACATTCTCCCCTTCTCTGGGGTTAGGGGGTGTTTCGTCACCTGTTAATTTATGATCAGCCATTATTTCAACAAAAAACAAACAATACAACGAACAACAAACTTACCAACAACCCAAAAGTTTATTCAATTGTCAACAAACAAAGACAACACCAACAAAGACAGGAAGGAAAGGGTAGCTATATGAGCAGCAGTATCAGAAACTACGCTCTGCTACCATTATAAGGGTTGAAATTTTCGAGTGTGATTCTTTAGTCAGTAAGCTCACCCTTTTTTAAATATAAACAAAATAAGTTACAAATTTCAAAGATAATAAACAAAAATACCACAGTGAAAAACGAAATTATCAATATAATGGTCCAATCGGACAATATAAAAAAATATTGTGCAGTTTCTGACACTTACCACTGGTTTATCCACTCTTCCCTCCTCTTCTAAACGAACACGTGCTATACACACAATGAGAACAAGGCCATGCAACATCAACAGAAAAAGACAGTGACACAAGAACACTCAGCTTCTCACTCAGTTAACATGAAAAGAAAAAAAATATAGGTGAAATAAAGTTTGTAAATTAGCAAAGTTGGGGTATAAGCAGGTGTATGTACTCAATTACCTTCTTCAGATGATTTTAGACACTTTTTAGACACTTTTTATTTCGCCCAGCTTCCTTAAAAACTCATTTCCTCAACAACATAGGCAGTATATGGAAAAAAAAGGTATAATAATTCAGATCAACTCCCAGCAAAAAAAACTACAGAACCCACAAAATCATATCAGGTAAGAGAGGTATCTGACGAAAAGCATTCAAATTTGACATAGACCAGCACCAATAAAAAACAACAAACACTTTTCGACCACTATCAAACACACTCTTGCTATGGTTCTAAAGTAAACTCATGCCAGGATAAAAAAAAAACTATGATAAGGAAGTGAATCAGATATACAAATATATACATTACAAAAAAAACAGTGTTTCCCAAAAAAAAACCACCAACTACCATGCAAAGTAGAGGTAATAAGAGAAGAGATTATCTAATCTATAATTAAATATTGCAAAAAAAAATACAATGAAGGTTTTACAAGGATCTAAGGGTCCAATCACCAAAGGTTGTTAGGAAAGATCTCACCAACTTCCTCAAATGTAAACAACACTCTCAATCCAGCACACACTTCGCTAAGAAAAATTACAGTAATTAGATAAAAAAAACTAAAGTTCAAAGTTTACTGACTACCACCAGATTTGTACAGTTCC
>JABUQX010120427.1:5000-10000 GCA_015478945.1 Trachelipus rathkii | reverse complement strand
AACCTCTCCGTCGGTCGTCGGTATACTCTAGTACGACTTACCGAGGCGACAGAGGGGACACTCTCGACTCGCCGTAAAGAGCACCTTTGCCCACGTCGACTGTCCAATGGATGTGTTCTCGGGCAAATGCCAATCACGCCCTTCGATGTGCCGTGGTGTGCGGTGGACCTATGCCAGGCCTTCGAGGCCGGTAATTTTGTTCCGCAAGGCGTCGACGCACTGTATTGTCACTCACCCTGGTGCCATGTACCTCCGCCAGCTGTATCTGCATATGTCGTGCCGTTGTGTGGTGCTCTCGTAATGCATGCAGACGTATATATCAGCCTCCCACGAGTGTCGTGGCCCTGGGCCTACCTTGTCCTCGCCGACGATCATGTGTCAGGGTTTCCTGGTACCGTTGGACCACCCGTGAAATCGTTGTGTGCGCTACACCGAACCGTCGACCCAGTGCCCGGTACCCGTGTCCTTCGGCGTGGAATGTTGATATCTGCACGCACTGATCTCTTGACAGTTGACGCACTATCCTCTCCATGTTTATCGGAGTCGCTTCGTGCGTGAATGATCCCTCGCTCGATTATATTCCTCACATAACCTACCCCCACCTCTCCCTGGTCTAGTTACGTGGTTTACCGCGGTAACGGCCCCAATACTGCAGCGAATTCTCTTCGGGGTGGTTACATAGTTACATTGATGCTGTCGTCTGTGTTGGTGTGGTATTTCATTGGGTTAGGGGCCTTCCATTCCTGCAAGTGAAATTTACCATAGTGGTTCGTTATTTTTGACGAGCAGTATATATAAAAGGTGTAATACACCCATTTATAGGATCAAGATTTTTTTAAAATTAAAATCGAATGACAAATTAACATGGCAGTTACTTATATAAAAAGTTTATTCCAATTTTTAAAATTGAAAATATTTACAATTTTATATTAATTTAACACAATTATACATATTTGCAAAAGTTGATAAAATAAATATATATGACTAAGGGTTTATCACCCATAAATATTTTACTTTATATATTTGTCATTTCGAAAAATAATAAATCTTTAGAAAAGCCTCAAAACTACTAAAAAAATAAAATTTGAATCCGCAGCTTAAATTTTTTTAATAAATATAAAAAAGATTTCTAAAATATGATTCTATATTTAATAATTTTTCAAATTTATTTAATTTTTTTTACTTAATTTTAAATAATATGGGTAACTATTTATTATAAAATAATTATTCCCCTTTTGTTTTTGACGTTTTTTGATAAATTTTGAAGAAAAAAAAACATTTTTTAGATAACTTGCGTGACATTTAATTAATTAGAAAGTCATTAAAGACGTAAATTTTTAAATAAAAATGAAGTAAAGCTTGATTGAAACATAAATACAAGGACTAACCTAACCTAAATTCAATATTTAAAATTTTTCTATCCTACAATTTTTTTTTAAGTCAAAGATTTTAAAATGAATAGTTTTTTTCAGGATGAAGGATATTTTACCAATTTGTGTTAAGTCTACGGTTATCTTTTCTTATTCTTGTGCGGACTGCCAAGCCCGTTATGTAGACTAGAGGCTTAAAGGCTTAAAGCTGCAGCTATCTGGGTCTTTCATTTAGAACCTGAGAATTCTGTTATCGGGACCCATTCTATGGAGAGCTGTCATGACATCTCAAAGTACAGCTTTATGGTGTTGTCTCCGACATCTAGTTTGCTTGAGCGAATGGTTTTCGAGAGGTTGCTTATTCATAATACTAAGACAGAACCTAACTTTGATGGATCGTCAATCAAGTTATTTTTAATTTTGGTTTTAATTTGATTTTATTTTATTTTTATTTTATAATCCTGTTTTAAACCACTGTTTAATTTAATTTATTGACACTATTAAGTAAAATATATATTTTTTATATTTATTTTAAAAATGCATTAATACACAACCAATCAAACCTGCGATAATTTGCAATACAAACGGTTAATTTCATTATTATTTTACATTCCACTTAATATTATTTTCAGAACATTTAAATATTATGTTACGGTGACGCAGAGAGTCCATTATAAAATGATGTATTAAATTAAAAAAAAACACACACACGCACATATATATATATATAATATATATATATATATATATATATATATATATATATATATATATATATATATATATATATATATATTATATAATATATATATATATATATATTATATATATATATATATATATATATATATATATATTCATAAACAATGTCAATTAGAAATAAAATATTCCTATTTCAAATATTTCCTATAGTTATAAATTTCATTTTTAAATTTAATCACGATCAATATTGCCTTTAATTATTTGGCAATAGACAGGTTGAAAACAAACAAAATATGTCGAAAAATTTCTTAGTGTTGTAGGGATATAACTTGTTTTGACATTCAATACCTAAAATTTTGAAATATATGTAAACAAAAATCTTTTAAACTGCAACGAATTTAAACTAATGCAAGTAAATTTAAGTATTATTTAAAAAGGAATATAAATAAAATTCTTAAATATTTTATAAAATTTTTGTAAAACTGAAAAATAATACAATCAGAAAATAATAATATGAAAATATTAATTCTACGGATTACATATGTATATAAACAATTTAATATATATATATATATATATATATATATATAATATATATTATATATTATATATATATATATATATAATATAATATATATATATATATATATATATATATATATATATATATATATATATATATATATATATATATATATATATATATATATATATATATATATATAATATATATATATATATATATTATATATATATATATATATATATATATATATATATATATATAATATATGATAATTTTATATATATCCTATCTATATATATATATATATATATATATAATATATATATATATATAATTATATTATATATATAATAATATATATATATTATAATATATATACTATAATATATATATAAATATATATATATATATAATAGATGTTTGATTATGTTTCCAAATGGCAAGTGCTTCTTCCATCATTTGTTTATTGTGACTAAACAATATTATTTTTGTTAGACATTTCATTTTTTATTGAAAGTTTTCTTTTCAAAGCCAATATTTTTATGGCCAAACTAAAGAAGTTACCCGCATGATATCTCGAAAAACTAAGATAGGTACAAGAAAACTGATAACATATATGGAATCAGCATATGAAATTTGTATGGAAAATGGTGGGACAGAGGGGGGACGTTTTCCATACCCCTAGGGGAGGGGCGGAGGAACCCCCGCGACACCCAAATACCAAAGAGCGGGGGTTCCGGAGACCCTCCCCGGAGGGGGGAAATAGTCCTACCCCGTCGTCCCCCAGGAGGCCGAGAGACCCCGACTCTTTGCATCTTTTGCGCGGTTTAAACTGGGGTATTCTTTAAGTTAAAAAAAAAAAATCTTGTTTCAGTACATATTCATACCTATTCTCAAATAATGATTATTAGTTTTGCTTTGACCTATCATAGTTTTGAGAATAAAAAAAAAAAAAAAAAAAAAAAAAAAAATTTTTTTCATTTTCCATAGAAATTTCATACGCTGATTCCATATATGTTATCAGTTTTCTTGTACCTATCTTAGTTTTCGAGATATCATGCGGGTAACTTCTTTAGTTTCACCCTTTTATCCCTATATGGCCTAATATATATATATATATATATATATATATATAAGAATTATATATTCATATATAATATATAATTATATATATATATATATATATATATATAATATATATATATATATATTATATATATATATATATATATTATATATATATATATAGGGGATTCAAAACCTCTGCGACAAACTCGGAGGGCTGATAGAGCAAACGATAAGGAACATTTATTGTTTAATAACCTATGTTGTATGACGCTTCGTTTCAAAGTTACGGACGATTGAAGGTACACTAGTTTATGTTGTGTGACGCGTCGCATGTAGGTTACCGACGATTTAAGTTACTCAATTTTAATGTGTTTGTGCGTGCGTACATGTGTGTACGCTTAACGTCCTTCGAAAACACGTGGCAATACCTTACCTTGCCCCAATTCATCGTTGATCAGTACGGTAGGCGATCCGATACGAATGGATCACTACAACTCTTCCGAGTGAACAGACAGTGATAATGTGTACGTGCGGCGAACGGAAAAAAAAAATTGAACGAAGAGGGCACCTCCATGTACGGGAACGGTTTCCACACAGAAATCACCCCCACCATACAATGTTTGCTCGACTTCATCAGCGCCTTCGAGATAATGGGACCCTTCGGCCCGGTGCAGTTGGTGGAAAGACCGCGATACGAGGACTCCTGCGTTTGAAGAAGAAGTGCTTGAGAGAGTCGCCAACGACCCGTCGACTAGCACACGCTCCATTGCCCATGCCATGGGTTTCAAATCAGTCGTCTGTGGTTCGGGTCTTGCAAGAGCAAAGCCTCCATGCATACCACCTACAGAAAGTACAAGGACTTTGGCCAAACGACTTCGCACCCCGTGTGCGATGCCCTGTGGTTCTGCAATGAGCATCGATAATCCTGCCTTTCCTGCCCATGTCTTGTTTAACGATGAGGCGTGCTTCACACGGATGGGCTACTGATCAACAGGCAGAAACAGCCACATATGGGACGAGGACAATCCGCTCGCAAATGTTCATTCAGAGTTCTTTTATCAGGCGAAATTTGACCGTAAAACTGGGTGGAATTTCTTCTGATTCATCTGCATGGACCTGTCAGTCATTCCACACCGTTTGGAGTGGACCTTGCAATACCTGCAACTACGCCAGAACACGCTCCGCAGCTCATGGACGAAATACCCCTTGCGACCCGCAGAGACATGTGGTTCCAACATGATGGCCCTCCAGCGCACTTCAGCCACAAGTACGGCGCGCATTCTGAACAGGGTCTACACTGACAAATGGATTGGGAGAGGGGAACCTGTTGCGTG